>CASHTH010003687.1:0-32818 GCA_030341885.1 Geodia barretti
GAGGGTTACAGTACTTGGGTCTGTCTGTGTGTCTGTCAGTCTGTCTGTTACTCTTCATCTCACTTCTCGAGTGTTCTTTCGTCTCACAAAGGATACCACCTACTGAACGGGCAATGAAGGTCAGAATTTTCGAACGGTTTTCTCTGAAACTGCTCCGTTGCAAAGCTAGAGCGCGAAAAAGCCAATATGCAAATACACAACGGACGGGATGGCTTACTATAGTTGGATCGATCTGCGTGCTCTGCGTACTTCGGAGGCACCAGAAGATGCAACGCAGGGTGTGTATCACCTCTCGCATGCTATCTAGTAGTGTAGTTAGCCCGCATCAGACTCTGCGCGAGCTGGCAAGAGACCATGAGTAACAGCTAAAACTAAACCTGGTACGGCGCATGCGTTTACTTATGCGTGCGCGTCACAGTGCGCCGAGGGTTTGCACTTCAGTGCTTTTCATCTCTTTCGGTTTTTGAGTTATGCTGGTTGAACAGTAGGCTGGCGCCCAATATGCTGGCATAATTTTTGGAATAATAGGGGCTGCCCAGAAAAAGCATAATTCTGGGAATAATAGGTCGGAATTGCGTGTAGGCGTTTGCGCGATCTTCTGCCGGAGCTTCTGCCCTTCCGCGGTTTTGCGTAAAGATGGAGAACTTACCCTGGATATCTCCACTGCAAAAAGAGCGAAAATGAAGCGCATGACTCCACGGGAAGGCTAGAGACAGCAAAACCGCGCGAACAAAAGTACAGACTCCGCAATTTTCCTCTTTCTACACGCCCCCCTTTTTGCGCAAGGGTTTAGCGGATGCCAGCTCGAAGGGAATAATAGGGGCAGCGAGGAGAAATAATAGGAAAGATTTACGAGAATTGCGGAATAGAATAATGGGTAAAAAAATTAGCATAATGGGCTCAACCCTATTGAACAGGAAGAAGAAGAAGAAGAAGAAGAAGAAGAAGATGAACAAAACTCCCTATCATAGCCCCATACATCTATGATGCTAGGTACCATGTCAATCCCTATATACTAAGTACTACCGTACTTAGTGATAGCACGGGTTCCGTATACGCGGTCTGTACGTAGCTGATATTCAAGAGCCACGCCCTTCCGTGCATAGTATAATACACGAGGCAGACAGCCCTGGCCCTCCAGTCTCCCATTCTTTCACAGAGTTGGTGGTTTCTAGCTATGGCATCAATGCTGCCGTGGTATATACAATATAGCTACTTTTTGCTGGATGTGTGCAAGTTCTCAAATATGCAAACCCCATATGCAAACACCCGTGTCATAGCTCTTTTAAACGAAAAGCATGTAGCAAGAAGTGTCGAGTGGTTACCTTGGTCTGTCTGTCGTGGAGGGTGCTGTGGTTCTGTCGTCGCTGGAGGGCTAGTCTCTTGTTGAATTCCACCATCTCCCTCACTGCTGCACTCCTCACACTCCTCACATCCTCACCGTCCCCACTCTAGGTACGTATTGTTGTCACCAACACATTAATAACTCACAATATGTTAGTTTCCGAGAAAGGCTATCAATATTCAGCACACAACATTTACAAATGGCAGCCCATACTTTTCATAGGCGTTATTAACCTTTAATCTGCCGCCACCTTTGAACTCTTAATGGTGAAGACAAGGCTATGTAGCAAAACCTCTAAGGCATATTAGAGTGAGCTAGGTTCGAATTGACCAATCAGATTGCAAAGCCGAGGTTTACTATTTCCCGTAGTAAACCTCGACGGGGTTTACTATAATATAGTAAACCTACAGAAAGTACAGAAACTACAGTTAAAACAGGAATACATGAAAAGCACTGAAGTGCAAACCCTCGGCGCACTGTGACGCGCACGCGTAAGTAAACGCATGCGCCGTACCACTAATTGATGGGCTGGGTTTAGTTTTAGCTGTTACTCGTGGTCTCTTGCCAGCTCACGCAGAGTCTGACACGGGCTAACTACACTACTAGATAGCATGCGAGAGGCGATACACGCCCTGCGTTGCATCTTCTGGTGCCTCCGAAGTACGCAGAGCACGCGGATCGATCCGACTGTGGTAAGCCATCCCGTCCGTTGTGTATTTGCATATTGGCTTTTTCGCGCTCTAGCTTTGCAACGGAGCATTTTCAGAGAAAACCGCCTTTATTTTCTGACCTTCGTCGCCCGTTGGGTAGATGGTATCGTTTCTGGGACGAACAGACGTTCGAGGAGTGAGATATAGACTAACAGACAGACAAACAGACAGACCCAACTACAGTACCCTCCCTGCGCATGCGCGCCGAGGGTAATAACAAAATGTACATGTAAACAACAAAATCAACAACTGAATCTACATTGACGCGTCGTCCACGCGCACGTGCAGACCCCCCTGCACGCAGAACCGTCACGCGTACAACCAGAAAAAGAAGGCGGAGTCTTCTTGCACTGCACTTTCTGGCACTCTGAGCCAATCTCCCACCCAGTCATCGTTAGAAGCGCTCCGCCATACGAAAGCCAGAGCGCTCAACGTGAAGCGCTCACTCTAAAATAGTTAGACCCTGATTCCTCGGTAACCACGCGCCAGTAGAAAGCCTCGTGCTCTGGGGGTAGCGCCCTCGCTGCGCTCGGGGCACCACAATGCCGGGGCTCTTGGCTTTCTACTGCGCGTAGTTACTTCGAATCAGCATCTAACTATTATTTATGTACCTAGTTCCCCAGTATGATAAATGTGCACTTACATACCTAAGAAATTTCGAGCGTATTTTATGGATGTTGGAAGCTTTCAGTTACAAAGTGTCCACATCATTCACATAGTCCCGTTTAGGAGAATACGATGACACACTTACTGCCCAACAAAAACATAAAAACAGCACGAAACGTAAAGTACAATGCACCTGTTGTTCCCTCATGAGGGCAATTTTTCGTGTCTCCAGTATACGGCGTTGGAGAGTGTTCTGGAACTCTCTCTCCTGGACTACAGCCATGTACTCTTGGTACCTGCAGACAACACCACATGACCGACATTCACTCTATGTAGCATGCATATAACAACTTCAACTGTAATGATACTAACTAAACGAATACAATGCATTTTGGCGAGCGAATGGAGCAATTCAATATTTAGCCTGTGTTTCCGTGCTAAATTGGAATCCTGTAAGCACTACATGTACATACGTATGTGCGCCCGTCCATTCGCTGTTACACATATGTGCATGGGTGTATAGGGAGAATTGGGCCCATAAAAGACTCTTTAACCTACTCAAGGCTGGGCACCCAGGGTTCTGCCTCTCTATTTCTGTTTATATGTTACTGTCTGACATTTCTATTCTTATATTTTTTCTTACACATGTATATGTTTTCTATGAATGTATTAATTTGGGTGGGGGGTTAAGGTTCTTTCTTTTCCACTAGTATGTTACAAACATGTTTTTTCATGTAAAAATTCCAGCATTCAGACATCTCAGATGGGTTTGCTTTGCTCGCCATTCATTGGAAGAGGGTAATCTCTAGCTCTCTCACAGAGAAAAAGGTGGTGGGTTTGAATCCCACTGGTAGAGCCGATATTTAACCCTCGGCACGCATGCGCAGCGAGGGTTAAGGTAGTTGTCGTGTGTGTCTGTCAGTCTGTCAGTCTGTCAGTCCGTTACTTGACATCTCACTTCACGAGCCATGAATCGCTCCACAAACAATACCATGTATTCAGCGTTGGGTATAGGTCGAAAAATAAGTGGGGTTTTCTCTGAAACTGCTGCGTGATACACGAGCAAAAAAGCCAATATTCTAATTAGAAACCTCGAGCGGGTTCGCTCTCTCTGTGTATCTTGAAGGCACAAGAAGTCACAACGGAGGTCGTGTATTGACTCCCGCATGGTATCTACTACTGTAGCTAGCCATTGTCAGACTCTCCGCAAGCTGTACCAGCGGGAGACCACGGGTAAACACATTACTAGCCAAGCCCATCAAAATTAGCGGTAGCGCGCATGCATGCACAGTTCGCCGATGGTTTGCACTTTAATGCTCTTTCATTTTGTTCCTAAATTCTTCTCATCACTATTCATTAAGTCCACAAGGCATGAGATCTGATAGGTATCGAGACGTGCAGGGTAATCTGGTGAACTAGGCTATGCTTACATGTTTAGCTAACGACAGAAATATACTCTAGCTATATATTGTGTATACCACCTCAAGCTCTCTCGTTCATAGCACATGTAGAGTAAGCTCTCAAAGAATTGGTGGGTTATTTCTATTTCTTCTTCCTTGGCTTATGAATTAGTATGAACTATTCACCTACTTTAATGTGATTGGGAGTGAGATTCTGGACTTTAGTGAGGAGTTGCATATAGTGACAAAGTACAGGAACGATCCGTTAGGCACAGATGCCTGTTGCATTTGGCTTACTTTGCAACATTCTCAGGCATGAAATGAAAGTTATGTTTGCTAGGAGGAAGGCAGGAAAATGTACATTGTAACATAAGGCCATGCTGTGTACTGTTATGGTAGGATGGGGGGGGGGATATCCCAGGGACTTTCCATTGACAATGTTATGACCTTAGCTTGCCAAGACAGAGACCATATGGAACATGTAAGGCCTATAGCACTACAATAGAATAGAGCCCATGGCAAACCTATACTGACTTCACTATTATAATGCCTTTTATACCAGCTACACTACAAAGAGTAGAGATGTGTACATGTCAAGTGATTGTTTACTTGTCAGGAAAGTCTTCACTCATGACCTCCAGTACATCCTCACTCCTCACAGCCACCAGACCTGCACACAACACAACACACACACTGCTATACACACACACACTCACACACACACACACACTCACACACACACACACACACACACACACTGATTTGCATTTGTATACTGATGTTTTGATTTACATATTGTGCATTGTACCATTCACATCATCCCAAAGAACATTGCATGTTTGTAAACTGCTAAAAATAGCCTCGGGCAATTTCCTTTGTGCACATGTACCATGAATTCACCATCTTTCATGCGAATTCAACATACTGTAGTACTCAGTAATCCAGACTTTTTGCAAAAAGGCAGAAAGTCTCCAGGCCTGAAGCATACACACAAACATACATGATGCAGAGCAGCTATATAGCGTGAATATTTGTCCTATGTGTGGGTATATACCCATGTTGCTCTGTGTCTCAGTCACCACTCCTTTGTGCATCAGATACTTCTTTTCCGGTACATCAACATTCCTTCTCACAAGATCTGTACAAAGGTATGTATGTATATATGTATGTATGTATGTATGTGTATGTATGTATGAAATTATAGTTCATAGCATACCAGCCATAGGTATATAGATAGATAGATAGATAGAGAAATAAATAAAAACCACCACCACCATATTTACAAACCCCAAAATATCCACACAAAACACATACACAAATACACATGACATGACATGATAGTAGGACACTGGGTGCCCAGCCTTGAGAACCGGGACGGTGGGTTAAAGAGTCTTTTATGGCTAGCCAACTCTCCCCACACACCCAGCATCCAAACTCCACATCACAAACAATGACAGCCACACAGTGAGTAACTGTACGATAGTACAGTCACGACAACACATGTAGAGTACGATACATATAAATATATACACAAACACAGATGGTAGAAAAAAGAAATTGGTAGCATTGTAGAAAAATAGAAAAATAGAATCTAGCTTACTTACTGGACGCAAAAAACAAGGTAGAATGACTCACTTGTAGCAGTAAACACATGGTAGAAAAACATAGAATGACTTACTTGTAGCGGTAAAAACGTGGTAGAAAAATAGAATCTGGAATAAAATGACTTACGCAGTAAAAACGTGGTGCACTATCGTGGTTCCTATTAGTGCCGCCCCACGTAGTGTAGCTACATAGTAAAAATTATGCAGTAGTCAACTGTGTGTGTACAAAACATCTAGCTACCAATACATAGCACAGTAGGCACATACTTTACATACCATCGTGGGATGAAGTATGTGCCTACTTATGTCTGACAACTGTGTGCATACAAAACATCTAGCTACCAATCCCACGGGATCTTCTATGTGTCATGGCGGCCCAGGAATCCATCACTGGCTGGCAAACATACACCGTCCTCAATATGTCTACGTACACTGCGGTTGTATGTACGTCTGCATTTTCGACTGAGGGCAATCTTGAGGTTATGTCTGCCATTGGTACTAATGTAAAGGATGAATCCCCTGCCAACGGAACAGCTTCTCATGTGTCTCTGTGTACATTAGCCAGAGATTGTGTGCCAAAAAGCACATGCTAGTATGCATGAATCTACCTTGTATAGATAGTAAACAGTACTCTTTTTCTTTCAGCAGTGTGTGTGCATGGGTGTGTACAATACAGGGACAGGTTGACATAGGGCACAGAAGACTGCTCGTATGTCATCATTACATCATGTGTGCTGCGGGCATCATTTACCCCATATGGAACCGGCTAAGTTATGCACAGCCTCTTCTATAGATTATAGGAGGGGGGGTTGGCAATTTCGAACACTAGACTGAATGCAATTCAGAATGTTGTTAATTCCCACATCATTTAGAACCACGTACAAAACTATGGTAATCTGCAGCAGCAGTGTGGGCCACCACATTATAAAAAAGGAAAAAACACCTGCATTCAAACGACTAGGTAGGCTCGATTGGCCGCCAATAAGGTTGCAGCTGACCTGGGTACTTCCGCTGTATTCCTCGTATTCGTAGGAACTCTGCCACCTGTTCCTGGAGGAAGTAGAGCTCAGCTCTCTCCTGCTCCGGTGGCCAGCGGTACTCGTACAGTCGAGACGCTGCGAAATAGTCCTCGTCACCTCCTGCCCCTTCATCACTACAGAGATAATTAGCACAGAGCTCCAGGAACCATGCAAAAACTATATGTGGATATTTACAGTGTAAACAACTGATCTTTCTTAGTTTCATTCATTTCTACCCTTTTATGTAGTGTGTATATGTATATGTACATACTTCGTTTTCAGCAATGTGTATATATATACTCTCATGAAGATATTAGACCATGTGATGCCAAGAGAAAAAGATGGGGAGCTCTGGACAGCTGTTTCGGGCTTGTTGGCCCTCATCAACAGAGCATACGCAACTTTTCTCTGGCATCACGAGTTTATAAAGGCTACCAGGAAGGCAGCACTTGTGGTTCTGAAATGTGAGTCAATAAATGTGCCAAAGTATGTCATCCAACCTGCTGATATCACTAGAGTGGGCTCTCTTTGCTACTGGCCTCCGGTTCCACAGAATGGTAGGAAGACTCTCCTATAATTATTGCAGATGTCATGTGGGCGTGGTTTCAGAAAAGTCTGAGGAAGTTATAATACTACTGAAAACAAACGCCTTTTACTTACGTCTTTGGCTAAAGTATCCGACGACGCCATAAACTGGCTTCACTGTCGGTATTGCGCTGTGGTGTGGTGAGGTTTAGCCGGTGTCGCAGAGATGAAGAAGGCGACCTTTCCACCTGGTCTGCATAATAATGCGCATGCGCGCGTACCCAGCCGTCGCCCGCCCCGGGCCGGCCCGCCACCGCACAATTTGGCAGCGATTCGTCTTTTTGCTATCCCAAAACCAGTGTTGTCCTGCATTACTCGGTAAGAACCACTGCAAAATGTCTAAGTTAGGGTGTGCATAAAAATGTAGCGTGATCAAAAGCGCCAAAACACTTGCAGATAATGTTTTAGTTGTATAACCTCTAATTGTCACAGAGCAAAATGGCTAGCAGTAGAGCACCTTACGAAGAAGTAAAGAAACTGGGAGCAGGATCGTACGATGAAGTCTACTTGATCAAGTACAACAGGAAAGAGTATGCCGCCAAGGTCCTTCACCGACTTCGGCTTGACCCAGACGACCCGGGAACGGCGACCTACACCGACAGGTTCAAGGCAGAGTGCGAGCGCCTAAAATCCCTAAGTCACGATTGCGTCGTAAAGTACATCCAAACAATCATCCGCTCCGACACGAATTTGCCCGTTCTTATCATGGAACTGTGCGGTGAAAGCCTCACAAAGTTCCTCGAGCATTCCCCCACGAAGCCACTTCCTTATCACGTAGAGCTCAACATCAGTATCGACGTGGCCCGTGCTCTCGAGTATTTGCACGAGAATTCCATCATCCACCGAGACCTCTCGTCAAACAACGTTTTGATGGTGGCTGGAAATAGGGTAAAGGTTTCCGACTTCGGGATGTCCAAGCTAGATTCAGTCGACCCCAACCGTTCCCTCACCATATGCCCAGGAAACCTCAATTACATGTCCCCACAGACATTCAGTAACCCTCCCAAATACACGGCAAAGCTGGACATCTTTTCCTTTGGTGTTCTCTCGGTACAAATTGTGACGAGGCAGGAACCAAACCCCACGGATCGACACCAACCAATCCCTCACCAGAGCCCCGGTGTCTGCAGAGAAGTTCCTGAAGTGAAGCGACGTGCAGCGCATTTAGAGATGATTGCTGATGAGCACCCTCTGAAACCAGTTAGCCTCAAGTGCCTCACCGATGAGGAGGAAGGTCGACCGACGGCAGCAAGTTTGGTGCAGACGCTGAAAAGTCTTCGTGGGGAGGAAAAGTACACACAGAGCTACGAGAAGGAGCTGCATCGTAGTCACGCACAAAAGGAGCGAGAGAGGGAGAAAAGGATGGAGAAGAGTCATCGCTCGAGACATCGCTCCAGGAGTCACCCGAGAGTGCAGTTGTTGCCCAACGAGATAAAACTGAAGCTGCTAATGGTGGGCCAGTCAGGAGTGGGGAAGACATGTGCTCTGAGAGTCTACAACGGAGAAAAATTTGCCTGTCAGGAGTGCACAGTTGGTACGGAAATGATGCGTATTCAGTGAATACTAAAGTGCATGTGTAATATTATAGCTATACTGTCATAGTGTATCACTTTTCTATACAGTTTGTATAATAATGAACATAATACATTCAAAGACAGCAGTTCCTAACTGTAGATGTACCTACACATTTACGGTTGCTGGGTTGTCCTGCACATCACTGTACCATCATATTAGGTGTGGATTTCTGTACAAAGACTGTCCAACACAACAATCACTCTATTACATTGGACATATGGTGAGTTATGGTATGAGCCTATTCAAACTCTCATCCCCTCTCTTCTATTCACAGGGATAGTGCTGGACAGGAGAAGTACAATGCATTGACAAAGGCATACTTTCATGGAGCTCAGGTATTGAAAATGAAATTACTATAATAACACTTTTAGACAGTGTTTTGGGATTGGGGGTTATGCAAACAATGCATAGCCAAATTCTTTGTTTATCTGTTTCATGAGCAAGATGTACTTATTGTCAGTAGCTGGCTAAGATGTTACTATACTTACCAAATAAAGGGTGTCCTGGTGATGTATGATGTAACTCATCATGAGTCTTACAAAGTAGCTTCTGACTGGATCAAGGCAACAAACATGGTGAGTCGTCAGAATGATAACGCTGTTTTCCTCGCCTCCCGTGAGTGTTCTGTTTTCAATACAAAACAGTGGCCTTATATATCAGGCCACTGTCCCATTGGTAGGGCCTTTAACTTTAGCTTCTTCTTCAACACTGAAATTTCCCCGGTAGAATTTAGGAGATGCAGAGATGCTGTTGGTAGGAAACAAGACTGATCTCCAGGACAGGAGACAAGTCAGGGACATGGACGGCAGGAACCTGGCCCAGGAACACAATATTTCTTTCATTGAAGCCAGTGCTCTTAGAAATGAAAATATTGAAGAGGTATATAGCTACTTGAAATAGCTACATTGGTCATCTCCCGTTTAATCTTATTCTATACAGGCTTTTTCTATGCTTGTCGGCAACATCATGACAAAACAGGTAGGTAGAAAAGATACAAAATGTAGCCAGCTCGTATTATGACAGCATGCAAATAATATAACCCCACCAACCTTGTGTGATATTATGGTGTTGTCACAGTATATACTTTTGTTATTATATAAGCGTCTGAAACTAGCACTTGCTAAGCTTTCAGTATTTCGTAAGGGACAAGGCATTTAGACACTATCTTTCACTATCTCCCAAACACAGCCACATACAATGAGAGCAACCAGTCCCTCTATAACACTAGATATAGACGAAGATGAGGATGAAGAAAGGGAAAAGAGATCCTGCTGCTTAGGACGTAGACATTAGCATGCCATTATTAGCGACTCTCTTTTTAGACCTTGTCACTTGCAAATTTTAATGTGTGTGCACTCAAGGAGTGAAAGCCATGAGTTTTTAACCTTGAAAGAGAGACTCGCGCTCTTCTGCGCATGCGCGCAGACTGGGCGGGTAGCGACGGGATTCATCATACCGACAAGGTATAAGCCTGCATGGTCCTGGCCTGGCATGGTGCCTCTGGTGTGCGTGCGTACCATGCCACGGCAGGAAGTGTGGTTTCATGACCGTGCACCGACGACAATGCAGGCTTACCTTGCATCCGCGGCACCCGTGGCGTTGTACGTCGGCCCCCGCGCACATCAACGCGCACCCTAATGGAACGCAGCACCCCTTTCACGAACCAGTCACGTCCGGCCGTCCGCGAACCGATAGCTTGTCACTTATGGCAAGTGTGCTGCTGGATAAATACTGCATAATCACATTTGATCCCTTACTAGAAGAATGTTTAACGTTGTTGGCGAGCGGGAACGACCCAACTTGGGATTTTCCCGCGATGTTCGGGCTGCATAACGTGCCGTCAGCGCACAGCTTTCCGTGAAGCAAGACAGATCTATATACCTGTCGCCGTTACATGTGTACTGCATATTGCCAGCAGGTGAGCAGAACGGTATTTACCTTACGCTTTCAGCTCGTCAGTCGTGATCTTGCAGGCAGCAAGCATGCAGCAGTATCTACAAGAGCAATGCCAGCTTATTTCCAAGTTGAATCTTCGAACCATGAAGATTGGGAAGAAACCTCGGCCAGTCACGAAGTTAAGTTTACAGCGAATGCCGTCGAATGGAGGAGAGTTCTTTCGCTGGCTAGATCGGCGCATATCGCTAGGCCGCGTGTGAAAATGTGGCACAAACTCTACATGTGAGTTGTAAGGTCAATAATGTGCCAATGTACATATGCTATCAAACCTGCTGATATATCACTAGAGTGGGCTCTCTTGACTACTGGCATCCTGTTCCACAGAATGGTAGGAAGACTCTCCTATAATTATTGCAGGTGTAATGTGGGCGTGGTTTTATAAAGTCGCTGAAACTGACGTCGTTGGCTAAAGTATCCGACGACGCCATAAAATGTTTTTTTCACTGTCGGTATTGTGCTGCTGCAGTGGTGTGGTAAAGGTTTAGCCGGTGGCGCAGAGATGAAAGCGCGACCGTAGAAACGACCTTTCAATAATGCGCATGCGCGTACCCAGTCGCCCGCCGCGCGCTAGTCGGGCTGCCTATTTCACGACGGGGAAGCAATAGTCAGGTGACGTTAGCATCGACGACCTGTATAATATATACCCCTGGAATGCGGTGGTTACACAACACCCTAACTTTTCCACGTTGTGGGGTCCGGGGAACGCTCTTAGCTCCGTTACCAGCTGTACACTACTAATCCTGCGATGGCTTGCACCAGTGCAGTCGACAAGGAACTCTCTCAAGCATTTGCCGTATTAGCGAAAGCGTCAGGAGGCTCAACAACTAAACTATGGCGTAACTGCGCATACTGATTACATAATTCCACGCCGTTCTGCAATCTGATTGGGCAGAGGGTTATACCCATGCTGACGTCACGACTATTTCTTCCTCGCGCGTGAAATAGGACGGACTACCGCCGCATATCGATCACAATTTGGAAGCTATTTCTCAGTGTTGTCCTGAATTACTCGGTAAGAACTACTGCAAAATGTCTAAGATAGGGCTGTGCATAAAATTATAGCATGATAAAAAGCGCCAAACGCGTACAGATAATGTTTTAGCTACCTCTAATTGTTTGTCACAGAGCAAAATGGCTAGCAGCAGAGCACCTTACGAAGAAGTAAAGAAACTGGGAGTAGGATCGTACGGTGAAGTCTACTTGATCAAGTACCACAAGAAAGAGTATGCCGCCAAGGTCCTCCACCGACTTCTGCTTGACCCACACGATCCGGGAACGGCGACCTACACCGACAGGTTCAAGGCAGAGTGCGAGCGCCTAAAATCCCTAAGTCACGATTGCGTCGTAAAGTACGTCCAAACAATCATCCGCTCCGACACGAATTTTCCCGTTCTTATCATGGAACTGTGCGGTGAAAGCCTGACAACGTTCCTCGAGCATTCCCCGACGAAGCCCCTTCCTTATCACGTAGAGCTCAACATCAGTATCGACGTGGGCCGTGCTCTCGAGTATTTGCACGAGAATTCCATCATCCACCGCGACCTCTCGTCAAACAACGTTTTGATGGTGGCTGGAAATAGGGTAAAGGTTTCCGACTTTGGGATGTCCAAGCTGGATTCAGTCAACCCCAACCGTTCTCTTACCATATGCCCAGGAAACGTCAATTACATGTCCCCGCAGACATTCAGTAACCCTCCCCAATACACGACAAAGCTGGACATCTTTTCCTTTGGTGTTCTCTCGGTACAAATTGTGACGAGGCAGGAACCAAACCCCACGGATCGACACCAACCAATCCCTCACCAGAGCCCCGGTGTCTGCAGAGAAGTCCCTGAAGTAGAACGACGTGCTGCGCAATTGGAGACGATTGCCGATGATCACCCTCTGAAACCAGTTAGCCTCAAGTGCCTCACCGATGAGGAAGAGGGTCGACCGACGGCAGCAAGTTTGGTGCAGACGCTGAAAAGTCTTCGTGGGGAGGAAAAGTACACACAGAGCTACGAGAAGGAACTGCATCGTAGTCACGCACACAAGGAGCGGGAGAGGGAGAAAAGGATGGAGAAGAGGCATCGCTCGAGGCATCGCTCCAGGAGGCACCCGAGAGTGCAGTTGTTGCCCAACGAGATAAAACTGAAGCTGCTAGTGGTGGGCCAGTCAGGAGTGGGGAAGACATGTGCTCTGAGAGTCTACAACGGAGAAGAATTTGCCAGTCAGGTGTACACAGTTGGTATGGAAATGATGCGTATTCAGTGAATACTAAACTGCATGTGTAATATTATAGCTACTGTCATAGTGTATGACTATTCTATGCAGTTTGTGTAATTATGAATTCAGTTACTAACTGTAGCTATTGCTATATACATGTTTACGTTTTGCTTGGTTGTCCTGTGTTACCATCATATATACTTAGGTATGGATTTCTGTACAAAGACTGTCCAACACAACAATCACTCTATTACATTGGACATATGGTGAGTTATGGTATACGAGCCTATTCAAACTCTCATCCCCTCTCTTCTATTCACAGGGATAGTGCTGGACAGGAGAAGTACAATGCATTGACAAAGGCATACTTTCGTGGAGCTCAGGTATTGAAAATGAAATCACTACACTTTTAGAGAGTGTTTTTGGGAATTGGGAATTGGGGGGTTATGCAAACAATGCATAGGCAAATTCTTAGTTTATCTGTTTCATGAGCAAGATGTACTTATTTCAGTAGCTAGCTAAGATGTTACTAAACTTACCAAATAAAGGGTGTCCTGGTGATGTATGATGTAACTCATCGTGAGTCTTACAAAGTAGCTTCTGACTGGATCAAGGCAACAAACATGGTGAGTATATATAGTCAGAGTGATAACGCAGGTTTCTATCGAGCTATTTCAATACAAAACAGTGGCCTTATAATTATTATAGCTGTATCGGGCCACTGTCCCATTGGTAGAGGCTTTAACTTTAGCTTCTTCTTCAACACTGAAATTTCCCCGGTAGAATGTAGGAGATGCAGAGATGGTGTTGGTAGGAAACAAGACTGATCTCCAGGACAGAAGACAGGTCAGGGACATGGACGGCAGGAACCTGGCCCAGGAACACAATATTTCTTTCATTGAAACCAGTGCTCTCAGAAATGAAAATATTGAAGAGGTATAATATTATAGCTACTTGAAATAGCTACATTGGTCATCTCCCGTTTAATCTTATTCTATGCAGGCTTTTTCTATGCTTGTCGGCAACATCATGACAAAACAGGTAGGTAGAAAAGATACAAAATGTAGCCAGCTCGTATTATGTCAGCATGCAAATAATATAACCCCACCAACCTTGTGTGATATTATGGTGTTGTCACAGTATATACTTTTTTATTATATAAGCGTCTGAAACTAGCACTTGCTAAGCTTTCGGTGTTTCGTAAGGGACAAGGCATTTAGACACTATGTTTCACTATCTCCCAAACACAGCCACATACAATGAGAGCAACCAGTCCCTCTATAACACTAGATATAGACGAAGATGAGGATGAAGAAAGGGAAAAGAGATCCTGCTGCTTAGGACGTAGACATTAGCATGCCATTATTAGAGACTCTCTTTAGATCTTGTCACTTGCAAATTTTAATGTGTGTGCACTCAAGGAGTGAAAGCCATGAGTTTTTAACCTTGAGAGAGACTCGCGCTCTTCTGCGCATGCGCGCAGACTGGGCGGGTAGCGACGCGGTTCATCATACCGACAATGTATAAGCCTGCATGGTCCTGGCCTGGCATGGTGCCTCTGGTGTGCGTGCGTGCCATGCCACGGCAGGAAGTGTGGTTTCATGACCGTGCACCGACGACAATGCAGGCTTACCTTGCATCCGCGGCACCCGTGGCGTTCTACGTCGGCTCCCGCGCACATCAACGCGCACCCTAATGGAACGCAGCACCCCTTTCACGAACCAGTCACGTCCGGCCATCCGCGAACCGATAGCTTGTCACTTATGGCAAGTGTGCTGCTGGATAAATACTCCATAATCACATTTGATCCCTTATAGAAGAATGTTGAACGTTGTTGGCGAGCGGGAACGACCCAACTTGGGATTTGCCCGCGATGTTCGGGCTGCATAACGTGCCGTCAGCGCACAGCTTTCCGTGAAGCAAGACAGATCTACCTGTCGCCGTTACATGTGTACTGCATATTGCCAGCAGGTGAGCAGAACGGTATTTACCTTACGCTTTCAGCTCGTCAGTCGTGATCTTGCAGGCAGCAAGCATGCAGCAGTATCTACAAGAGCAATGCCAGCTTATTTCCAAGTTGCATCTTCGAACCATGAAGATTGGGAAGAAACCTCGGCCAGTCACGAAGTTAAGTTTGCAGCGAATGCCGTCGAATGGAGGAGAGTTCTCTCGCTGGCTAGATCGGCGCATATCGCTAGGCCGCGTGTGAAAATGTGGCACAAACTCTACATGTGAGTTGTAAGGTCAATAATGTGCCAATGTACATATGCTATCAAACCTGCTGATTGGCGAGCGGAAGCGAGCTAACCTAGTGGTCCGAACGGCGCGATTTTTCTATATACATACTAGTAGGCGAATGCATGGCATTTTTGGCGAGCGGAAGCGCGCTTACAATTGGGGTCTAATCGTATGAGTCACTCTTGTGTGTGCACAAAACAGTGAGATACATTGCACAGGACCAAGTAGGCCGAAACGACCCGAGCGCAGTAGACAATTCGAGTCGAGTCAAAAACAGTCAGTCGACAGCGCGAATCAGGCATAATCCGGCAATCTGATTGGTCTTGCAGGAATAGGGAACAAGTGGCAATGTAGAAAAATCTCTCGCTGGACTGTGCAGCAATACTCGATAGCTTCGGAGGTGTTGCGTTTCCCCTGATTCAGCTCGATTCAGGCAGCATTATGAAAATGTTGAAATCCCTTTCGGATAAAAAGAAGCGCGTAATGCTGGAGCATGCGCAGTTGGACGACGTACGGGTACAAAATGGTAGGAAGACTCTCCTATAATTATTGCAGGTGTAATGTGGGCGTGGTTTTATAAAGCTGACGTCGTTGGCTAAAGTATCCGACGACGCCATAAAAACTGGTTTTTCACTGTCAGTATTGTGCTGCTGCAGTGGTGTGGTAAAGGTTTAGCCGGTGGCGCAGAGATGAAAGCGCGACCCTAGAAACGACCTTTCAATAATGCGCATGCGCGTACCCAGTCGCCCGCCGCGCGCTAGTCGGGCGGGCTGCCTATTTCACGGGGAAGCAATAGTCAGGTGACGTTAGCATCGACGACCTGTATAATATATACCCCTGTAATGCGGTGGTTACACAACACCCTAACTTTTCCACGTTGTGGGGTCCGGGGAACGCTCTTAGCTCCGTTACCAGCTGTACACTACTAACCCTGCGATGGCTTGCACCAGTGCAGTCGATAAGGAACTCTCTCAAGCATTTGCCGTATTAGCGAAAGCGTCAGGAGGCTCAACAACTAAACTATGGCGTAACTGCGCATACTGATTACATAATTCCACGCCGTTCTGCAATCTGATTGGGCAGAGGGTTATGTCGTCGATGCTGACGTCCCGACTATTTCTTCCTCGCGCGTGAAATAGGACGGACTACCGCCGCATATCGATCACAATTTGGAAGCTATTTCTCAATGTTGTCCTGAATTACTCGGTAAGAACTACTGCAAAATGTCTAAGATAGGGCTGTGCATAAAATTATAGCATGATAAAAAGCGCCAAACGCGTACAGATAATGTTTTAGCTACCTCTAATTGTTTGTCACAGAGCAAAATGGCTAGCAGTAGAGCACCTTACGAAGAAGTAAAGAAACTGGGAGTAGGATCGTACGGTGAAGTCTACTTGATCAAGTACCACAAGAAAGAGTATGCCGCCAAGGTCCTCCACCGACTTCTGCTTGACCCACACGATCCGGGAACGGCGACCTACACCGACAAGTTCAGGGCAGAGTGCGAGCGCCTAAAATCCCTAAGTCACGATTGCGTCGTAAAGTACGTCCAAACAATCATCCGCTCCGACACGAATTTTCCCGTTCTTATCATGGAACTGTGCGGTGAAAGCCTCACAAAGTTCCTCGAGCATTCCCCGACGAAGCCACTTCCTTATCACGTAGAGCTGAACATCAGTATCGACGTGGGCCGTGCTCTCGAGTATTTGCACGAGAATTCCGTCATCCACCGCGACCTCTCGTCAAACAACGTTTTGATGGTGGCTGGAAATAGGGTAAAGGTTTCCGACTTTGGGATGTCCAAGCTGGATTCAGTCAACCCCAACCGTTCCCTTACCATATGCCCAGGAAACGTCAATTACATGTCCCCGCAGACATTCAGTAACCCTCCCCAATACACGGCAAAGCTGGACATCTTTTCCTTTGGTGTTCTCTCGGTACAAATTGTGACGAGGCAGGAACCAAACCCCACGGATCGACACCAACCAATCCCTCACCAGAGCCCCGGTGTCTGCAGAGAAGTCCCGGTAGAGTAGAACGACGTGCTGCGCAATTGAGACGATTGCCAGCGATGATCACCTCTGAAACCAGTTAGCCATCAAGTGCCCTGCACGTCACCGATGAGGAAGAAGTCGACCAACAGCAGCAAGTTTGGTGCAGACCTGCTGAAAGTCTTCGTGGGGAGGACAGTTTTTACACACAGAGTCTACTAGAGGGAGCTGCATTCACCCGTAGAGTCACGCACACAAGGAGCGGGAGAGGAGAAGGACTGTCGAAGAGTCATCCGCTCGAGTCAGATCGCTCGCAAGGAGGCACACCGCTCCCGAGAGTGGCTGTTGTTTCCACGAGATAACCGCTGCTGAAGCTGCTAATGGTGGGCGCAGTCAGATGTGGGGAGACATGTGCATCTGAGAGTCTACAACGGAGAAAATTGTGCCTGTCAAGATGTTCACAGGTTAGGTATGAAATGAAGTGTATTCAGTGATACTAAACTGCATGTGTAATATTATAGCTACTGTCATAGTGTATGACTATGTCTATGCAGTTCGTGATGTAATTATGATTCAGTTATTAACTGTAGTCTATTGCTATATGACATGTTTACACTGTTGGCTTGGTTGGCCTGTGTCTACGTCAGTATATACTTATGTCTGGATTTCTGTACAAAGACTGCGTCCACACAACAATCACCGTATTTAGGACATTGGACATATGGGAGTTTGGTATGAGCCTAGTTCAACTCTCCTCCCCTCTCTTCTATTCACAGCAGATCGTGCTGGACCGGAGAAGTACAATGCACTTACAAGGCATACTTTCGAGGAGCTCAGGTATCTGAAAATTTACTCACTATAATATAGTCGCTATGCACTTTAGAGAGTGTTTTGGGAATTCGGGAATGTGCTATGCAAGCAGACATCCATAGCCGAATTCTCTTGTTTATATCCGTTTGGTGAGCAAGATCTATATATATATATATTAGCTACTCATTGTCAGTAGCTAGCTAAGATGTTACTATACTTATACTTACCAATAAAGGGTGTCCTGTGCATGTATGATGTAACTCATCCGTGAGATCTGACAAGCAGCTTCTGACTGGATCACGGCAAAAACACATGGTGAGGAGCCCGCTTTCATCTGCTAGAGGCAAAAGCGGAGTAATAATGTGGGGGGAGGCAAGCAAAAGATCGTAGTGGTGTTAAGACTGAAAGGTTGGGAAAACATAGCGGGTGGAGTGATCTGGGGAATGGATGAAGGATATAACGACCAAAAAAACAGGGGGGGGGCTGGGCGGAAAGAGGGAACGAGACGGGGAAAGAGCTCCTAGGGGGCGAGATAGTCGGGGGGAGGAAAGAAGGAAGAGAGGGGGAGAGAGAGGAGGGGAGGCGAGAGAATGTGGCCGAAAGGGGGAAAGGAGGGGGGAGAGGGGGGGGGGGGGGGGGGGGAAAGGGTTGGGTAAGAGGGAGAAGGAGGAAAGTGCTAGGACTCCCTCAGGGCTAAGAGTGCTTCTTTTCCTCCTCATCTTTCTACATTATCACTCCTTTTTCCTATTCTCTCTATTTCAATATCCACACCTTTCCTTCTACTTATTATGAGCTGTATCGTGCACTGTCCCATTGTTATATGATGCTTTAACTTTAGCTTCTTCTTCAACACTGAATTTCCCCGGTAGAATGTAGGAGATGCAGAGATGGGTTTTGGTTGAAACAAGATTGATCTCCATGACAGAAGACAGGTCAGGGACATGGACGGCGGAACTGGCCAGGAACACAATTTTCTTTCATGAAGCGCATTGCTTTTTTTTGTTGCTCTCCAGAAATGAATATTAAAGAGGTATATAGCTACTTGAAGAATACTACATTGGTCATCTCCTGGTTTTTAATCTTATTCTATGCAGGCTTTTTCTATGCTTATCGGGACAACATCATGACAAAACAGGTGGTTAGAAAAGACACAAAATGTAGTTAGCTCGTATTATGACAGCATGCAAATAATATCCCCCAACAACCTTGTGTGATATTTGGTGTTGTCACATATAATATTGTTATTAGTAAGCGTCTGAAACTAGTACTTGCTAAGCTTTCAGTATTTCGTAAGGGACAAGGCATTTAGACACTATGTTTCACTATCTCCCAAACACAGCCACATACAATGAGAGCAACCAGTCCCTCTATAACACTAGATATAGACGAAGATGAGGATGAAGAAAGGGAAAAGAGATCCTGCTGCTTAGGACGTAGCTAGACATAGCATGCCATTATTATCGACTCTCTTTTTAGATCTTGTCACCCATTGCAATTTTTAAGTGTGTGCACACAGTTGAGTTTGCATGCGCGCCAGTATCAACTCGCGTTCTTCTACGCATGCGCGCAGACTGGGCGGGTTGTACGTACGTGTAGCGACGCGGTTCATTATACCGACAAGGTATATGCTTGCATGGTCCTGGCTTGGCATGGTGACTGGTGTGCGTGCGTGCGTGCCATGCTACGGCAGGAAGTGTAGTTCCTGACCACGGACGCTAAACGTCGACCTCTGCGCACACCAACGCGCACCCGTATAATGGAACGCAGGACCCCTGTCACGAACCAGTCACGTCCGCCCGTCTGCTAGTACAATAAAGATTGTCACTTACAACCTTTTGGCAAGTGTGCTGCTGGATGAATACATACAATTATATGAATTGCATTTTTTTCACCAGCCTCCCAAAAGGCTATGCTTGTGAACCCTAGCTACTATTGTAGGTAACATCTTCAACATACATTTATATGAGACGATAAAATCCATAGCTACGTGGACAGCTAACAGGGTCGCTAGTCTAATAGCCGACGTTTCTCGACGCCGTATAGCTAGGTACGTAGCTAGTAGCCTCGTAAACTTCAGAGTGAGAGAGCAGTGTGGTGGTTGATATCAGGGCAGAATTTGGATTTTTTTCATCGAAGTCCATACCTTGGAAGGCTGTCGGCAGGTGTAGCTAATTATTATCGTAAGCAACCGCAACAATGTCATTCACCAGCTTACTAACTGCCTTGGGCCAAAAATGATTGTCCGCATGCAAATTGACAGCAGTAACTCTCGCGCGCGCTCTGTCAACATACAACCCATGTGGTGTACTGGTATAATAATTATATACAACTTGGAGATGGACCGCAATGTATTATACCTCAGCCCCAAAATGAATAATATAATCGTGCGGGTCAATTAGGGGTGTGGCACAATTCTGCGAAACATTGTGGTGTCTTGAGACATCGAAAACCAGGTGATCTAGTCCGCCGCCCCCATTTCAAGAGAACGCAGTTTTGGTCATTATTAAAACTGCGCAAGCTGTGCTGTGAGTACTAATTGGCTTTGCACAAAACTCGTTTTGACTGTCTTCCCACTCTGAGTTTTTGTGGTCATAAGTCGACTAATGACATAATGAAAAGCACTAAAGTGCAAACCCTCGGCGAACTGGGGATGCGCGGTACCGCTAATTGATGGGCTGGGCTGCTATTGCGTTTACTCGTGGTCTCCCGCTAGTAGCTCGCAGAGAGTCTGACACGGGCTAGCTACAGTAGTAGATAGCATGCGAGAGTCGATACACCCCCTTCGTTGTGACTTCTTGTGCCTTCAAGATACACAGAGCAAGCGGACCCGGTCGAGGATATAAGCGCATGCGCATTTTCCGCAGCGATAAATATGGCCGACTACGCATTAGCCGTACAATGGTGGAAGCGCTTTAGCTATGCAACGTCGCCTGTTGGGTAGATGGTATCGTTTCTGGGACGAACAGACACCCGTGAAGTGACATTGAGAGTAACACACAGACAGACAAACCCAACTACTGTAACCCTCGCTGCGCATGCGCGCCGAGGGTTAATGAGTAAAACCCGCCCGCCCGCATCTTTACTCAAAAGGCCCTGACAAGAAACCGGAATGCAACTAGGAGTGACCAAAATAGCGACGTAGCTAGCTAGCTACATACGTAATGTTCGCGCTATGCAAGGGGACATGGCTATAAAACACTGACGCAACCATTCTAGCAAAAGGAACCATTTACAATCTCGGTCATTGGTGTTGCCATCGATGGCAGCAATAGGTTTCGATTGCCGGTGCAAGGGCTCTCTCGGAGCCCGACTTTCTCTCGAACAGTACCAGGAACTCTTGAAACCGTCCGATTATATGAAATTTTTAGAAGCTGGTTTTTCGTCGCAAACGCTTGGCCCCGTCAGTGCTACCGCGGGTCTTTAAAATCGGTTCCAAACCCGCTCCTTACCAGTATCAGTTGAAGCACTGATTTTTTCACTGAACGTCTCCAATTTCGCCGAAGGTGTGTAACGACATCAAGCGATCGTTTCTTTCTTGCCGCAAGTCACTACGGTAGATCATGGAGCTCTTCAATGGTCGACACGACGCCCTTTGCTGCGAACTCAGCATCAGTGAGCCGCGAGCATGCGCTAGGCAACCAATGCGCTGAGCGCGTGTCTTCATTAATGCGTTGGCACGGTCGCGGACAGCGTTGCGTGGCCCAACCCATCAATAAGCGGTGCGCATGCGTGTATTAGACGCGGTATGCTGGCTCACCTCGACCTGATCCGCTTACCTTGGAGGTACAAGAAGCCACAGTGGAGGGTGTGTATCCTCCCCCGCATGCTATCTACTACTGTAGCTAGCCCGTGTCAGACTCTCTGCGAGCTACTAGCGGGAGACCGCGAGTAAACGCCTGTAGCCCAGCCCATCATTAGTGGTAGCGCGCATGCGCAGTTCGTTTAGGGTTTGCACTTTAGTGCTGCATATTGGCTTGTTCACTAGGTTTTCACGCCATAACTTCTGGAACGCAGCACTTTAATGAAAATCGGCAATTTAAAATAAAGCCAGTGTAGCGCTGAACCCGTTGGTGTCGCTGTTTGTTGCGCGTAGTGGCAGAAAACTTGGTAACTGATGGACGGACAGACGGACAGACGGACGGACACACGAACGATAACCATCGCTGCGCATGCGCGCCGAGGGTCAATACATTAAGTATCTACGTAGCCCCGCTTCAGGCACTAGCAGCCCATTAGCTACTGCTTTCAACAGTTAGAGTTTTGTCCCATGGTAGCCTATCTACAACATACCCATGAACATCAGAGTGACTGTAACAATAAAATGCAGTGTTGTCATAAGCTGTTAAAAATGGTGGAAACAAGTGGAAAAATCATTTCTTCAAAATGAAGAGGGATGTAGGGATGGCTTGAAGCACCAAAAAGGAAGAACAAGGGGTCATTACACAGCAATGATGCACAAAGCTACATGACACCATCCCAATATATTTATTTTATTGTTTATAAGCAAAGTGTAATTAATATCGAACAAAGATATAGGGATGGTGTCATGTAGCTTTGTGCAACTTTGCTGTGTAATGACCCCTTGTTTCTTCTTTTTTGTTGCTTCTAGCCATCCCTATATCCCTCTTCATTATGAAGAAATGATTTTTCCGCTTGTTATAAAACCCCTTACGTACATTATTAGCTGTAGTGTATTTAGATACCAAACAATACAAATGCAGTGTTTTGTATGCAGCTGTGGAGTGTCCTGCACTGTAAAACCCCACAAATGGAACAGTGACATATGACGAGTGTGTGTATCCTAATAAAGCTGTCTACGAGTGTGGAGATGGATTTGAACTGAGTAGAGAGACCACCCGCAAGTGTCAGATTGACGGAGAGTGGACTAATGATGCTCCAGAATGTGAGCCTGAGGAGGAAGAGGAGGACGAGGAAGATTATGGTAACGGAATAAATAGATGCTATATAGAGAGGGAACAAAAGATTGATATTATGTGCATGTTATATAGTCTGGTTGATAAGCCATTAATATGCTCCAAGAAGCGAATGCAGCGTTTGTCTAGGAGTTTTGTTTATGTGAATGTTAGTCTGGTTGTTAGCACTGGTTGTTAGAACTGGATTTTACTTCAAGAAGGAAATTATTGTCGTTGAGTTTTTGCACAGTATAAAAAAAGTGACTGAGTTAGGGCTGGACTCAACTCCTGACAGTAGGTGGGTTTCTCTACATTACCTTCTGTACACATCTTCGTGCAGAGTGAAACTCAATAATAGCTTAAGTATTATTTCTTGGAATGTGAATTTTTCACCTTTATAATAGAGACGAGCAGTGGTGTTAGGTGGTCTCTGTTTCTGCAGGTGAAAGCAGCAGCAGTAGCAGTGGCATTTCCAATGCTGAACTAGGTGAGTTGATTAGAGTTGCCCCTGGACAACCTATAATAATTATGGTAAGCTTTCCTAGGTTGAGGATGTTGACACAAATTATGTAGGTGATCAGCTGCCAGCTGAATTATTTTCATGCTAGCCTATAGTGTGAACGTGTGTTGGTGTTAATGACATGATTAAGTCCTCTACCTAACTGATGAGATGAATGAGACAGTTTTATCTCAGTTTCGTCAAACAACTTACGACTGATGTGTTTCTTATTTCAATTGTGCATAGACATTGTAACTTACCAACCATCCACACCATCCCCTCCATGCAAAATAGGGATACACTGTTATTTTGCTGCCTTCCAGCGTCTTATAGAGTGTAGTAGGGGTATCAATTGAATAGTTTAGGTCATTGGTGTAGAAGAAGGTGGTATCCAACCTCATGATCCAATCAAGTCAGTGATATTATAATGACATGTTAATTTTTGTTGTCCAGGTGTGCATAGGAGATGAAGCATTTCAAAACAAACAAAGGTTGGAGTCCCTTACGTGGACTCTTTACAAATATGAGCCTACACCAGACAATGACAATGTTAATAAGAAAGATGAACTGTGAGTAGCTGATAACTATGATGGTTGTCATAAATTTGTTGTATTCCATTATACAACTCAACAGGAGAGTCACGACCAGTCATTCGCGAGCACGCACTACACACAGCAGTCAAGAACACTATAAAACCCGGCTATTGTGCAGTTGCCACCAGAGAGTAGGGCACAGAGCAAGGTATGGAAGCAAGCAGATTGCCATTTTCTGGTAGGTTCCGCAGCGGTGGAGTCTCCCTCGGGGCAATCACCAACGGAGCTGCGGGACATCACAAGCCTCCAGCGACTGTAGTTTAGTAGTTTGCTCAGAACTCGATGTTGAAGGCATTCCTCGCGGCAGTCACCTCTTGTGAGCCAATTTCTTGATGATTATGCATCAATTAGTAAATTCTCTTTTTTGTGATGCTGAATTACAGCTGTTGTAATGTTCTCGATCCTCTACCTGCTGCCTCCTACTCGTGCACTCTTTCATCAGGTTAGCAACTTTTTCATGGTGTCGCCTTTCTACCTCGTTACCAAGTTGTTGTGACATGCACATTATGTGGGTGCTTTGTAGTAAACTTTGGCCAAATAAAAATAGCTTGCCATCAAACACCAAAATTGTCACAGTCGTGCATAATACCATTACGTACTCAGCAACCTCTGCTATAATAGAATCTAAGACATTATGTGTGTGCCTGTAATACATGTCTGTGTGAATGCTACGTATGATATAGGTGAGGGTTGAGTTTGGTGGATGTGTCGGTGCCAAGAGAGTGGTGGCATTTGCTATTGGAGGTTTCATTCTGGGCATGGGCATGACCGTCTCTGGAGCTGTAAGTTTGAATTACACACTAACTATACTAAGAAAAACATTAGTGGAGTGTCAGCTACGGGACCAGTGTGTCCAGTTTTATACTAAATGAGCAACTCTGCGTTGAGCTGTATTAATTCTCAATGCAAGTATAGTAATGCCATGCAGTGTCCTGCAACAAAGTAAATAGTCCAAAAAAGTATGGCATTTCAGCATAATTGAGCTAGGGTGTTTTATAAAGTAGCTGCGTTAGCCACGCATTTTATTTAGGCATGTGTGTATTTATTACTTATACTTAACAACCCTTTGTCAAGTAGGGTGCATACCTTTTATGGCTCTGTATTGTTAGTGCTATGTACACATTGTCTCTACTACTTCCAGTGTCCAGGAATGGTGGTGGACAGGTTAGCTCTGGACAGTAGAAAGGAAGTGAGTTTTATTTCTATCACATACATAGCTATTGTGCTCACACTCCATCCATGACACACCAGCATGTGGTAGTAATTATTTTGGCTAAATTTAGAAACTTTTACTCGGCCTTAGTGTACTGGCACACTTAATAACAAGGAATCATTAACCCTCAGCATGCATGCGCAGCAAGGGTTACGGAACTTGGTTTTATGTGTTACGGTGTGCGGAGGGTTTGATCTTCAGTGCTTTTCATTTCCTTGTGACTCCACAGTGGTAACTCTGCTGGGGTGTTTCACTGGAGCTCTGGTGTACAGAGTGGTGGAGCCAGTTCTGAGGAGACACATCACCAACAAGTCACATTCTCACCTGCTCGAGTCCATTTGGTATGAAATGATCTCCGAGTCACTTTGTGTGTATAATTAGAGGGAGCCCTCTTCCTTATTGATGTGTTGCTAGAGATTTCCCAGAGAGAAAACCGTTGCAAAATGCAGCAAACACTTCAACAGATAGCTTGTTCCTGATAGAATGTAAAAAATTTTAGAAAGAGCAATTTTTAAAATACATTTTAAATACCAACAGTTTCCACGAAACTGGCATTGACACATTGTAAGGCTAAAGCGTATTGGTGCTTTTTCACTGGTAACTAGAGTTGGTGTTCCTCTCACAGGATGGACCGGATATTGGGTGTCCCCTACATCCCTACGGCAGTGGGTCTAGCACTACTGACTGGAGCCATAGTGTTGGGAGTTGAGAAACTTGTTCCCTGGACTACCGACTCTGTCCCAGTAAGTGTGTATATTCATGCATTAAGATAACACATGACTATTATAGTAGTGGTTATGATGTATCATTAGAGGGAATGAGGGCTGTTACTAAAAATCGAAACTTCTTGCACTGGGCCCTCTTGTTTACAGTTCTGCTTTTAGTAATATTTCTTAATTTAGCCCTTACATTATACTGACACATTCCCTTTTAATTTTGATCCTTCTGTTCTGTTGCACCTGAGCGTGAGTGGTCTGACTTTGCAGTGTACATATATAGTTCTTTGCATCTTTGGAACGTATTGTTAGTTTTTCTCTCCTCCAGGTATCACCACCAGCCACAGGACTATTGGCCCAGAAGTCGTGGTCACCTATTATTGCAGGTAAGGTTGTAGCTATATACTCAAACTAATGCTTCCTCGTTTTATGCTCGCCAGTCCTCTATCACTGAATGGTCTTATGCAGCTGTGTAGCTGTGTACAGCAGAGTATCGTGGCCCCACCCAGACAGCTCTTCTTTTTTCCTGGAAAAGAAGAGCTGTCCTGGGTGTGTTGCCTCGCGCCTGCCAGCCAATGATGCGTAAACAGTCCGACTGAGGCCGCTCGTGCGCGCGCTCTACTGACTGCGCGCGAAGCCAGACTTCCTACGAATGACGGAAGTTACACTTCCCTTTGGTGACTAATTGACATTCTTAAACGTGTATATAGTCCGCGGATAAAATATCTGCTAAGCGCTTCTTGCGCGCTCACAGCTAGCTCGCGCAATTGCAGAGGCGGAGTCGCTTCCGTGCGCATGCGTATAAAAGGGGCGGTGCCTGGCACAAACATGGCGGCGGTAAAATTCAAAAACGTACCAGAAGGCAAGTGTATGGAGCCTTCGTTTGTACCGCTAGCGCAACGCTGGAACAACATAGCTGCGGTGCGTAACACGGATTGGTAATAAAATGTGCGCACGCGCGTGACACGTGTATATAATACGTATAGTGAAGTGTGTGCAAGCTGGCTGTATGGCTCAGTCTTCCTCCAAGGATGTTCCTCAGGACTCTGCTGAGGGCTAGGGCTAGGGCTAGTTCCTCAGGAAAGAACAAGATAATTAATATCAGCTATGTCAAAGAGCTTCGCCATTAGCTCGACCGGCTTCAATGGAGGTGCTCCCGCAGGAGCGAGAGCGGGCTTTAGAGCTTCCATTCGCTCCTTGAACGCTGCCATCGTGTCAGTGTTAGCTGGATAGTCAAACGTGGGCCGCCGGCCCTCGGTTTCTTGGCCGCTGGAGGCACAGACATTCATGTGCGAGTAGCGCAAGAAGCGCTGTTCAGCGCATTCATGTGCAAGTACGTAACGCATGAAGCGCTGATTCAGCATTGAGAGGCTTTTATTAGGACAAACGCAGCGTGTTTTAGTGCGTGGAAATGGATGCGTGGTAGCCAGCGGCTCAGGAAGTGAAGAGACAGTAGTTTGAACACCGCCATTTTGTCACGGTGTGCGCTAAAGTTAATCGATTTTTGCCTGGCACGCCCCTTTTTATACGCGGACTACACGTTTAAGCATGACCGACACGTACGTATGTACGCACATCGCGAGAATACAACCCGGAGTAGTTGCCTCACGCTAATGCGCTCGGCAATCAGTTTTTTGTTAGCGCGTGTTAGTTAACCATGACCCCTATTGCTCTCTCTTTCTCTCTCTTTTGCAGGTCTGGTCATGGGCTCGATGCAGCTCCCGGTGGCCCTAGCAGTGTGAGACAGTCTCGGAGGGAGCAGTTCCTACTGCACCCTCCTCTCTCACAGCAGCAGAAGACTCTCCCAAGTCCTCCCGTACTTCTCCTCCTTCAGTCGAGGTGGCCTCTCCTCATGGTGGCAGGTAACTATATAGCTAAAGCTTCCACATGTTAGGCCATCAGTGCAGTGAGGAAGATATTGGACATGTATATTATTGTGCAGAGGATAAATATTCTTCTGTTAGCTATTTGTTTGTTTTTACACTCTGTCCACCAACTAGTGAGAATGTGCTTTGAAAGGTCATGCCACAAGTATATAACCACTTCTAGGCCACTAGACCTCTGAAAACACACAGTGACAACTCTGCCCCGCTTACCACTGCATAATATGAGCTAGCTCTACATAATATGCCAAGTGTTTGCCAAATGTTAATATTTTATTTTTTTATCGATGTGAACATTCTGATAGGTGTTCTACTGGGGAGGAGCAGCAGATGGGGCAGCTCTCTCTGCCCACATGTCAGGTAGGTATAATATAGCTTTTTTATACACCACGTGAACAATAATTTGTTAAATCACTCCTGGCCCGGTGTAGGAATGTGGGGAGTGTCAACAGATGTCTCAAGTTCGGTGGCCTTTATTGTAGGAGTACTGATGCTGTTTGGAGCCAGACTTGCATCTGGGTGTACCAGATAGCTAGAATATCGATAGACGAATAGTGTTAATATGCCCTATAGCTATGGTTGAACTTAAAAGCTAAGGAGTATAATACATGAATCGCATCGACTGAGATTGGGTTTTTGCTTTTGCAGTGGTCATGGGCTATCAGGACTAGCTCTTCTCTCTCTGGCCTCATTTGTGGCTGTGCCTGCCATGTTTGCTGGTGGTATATCCCTAGCTTTCGCCAGAAAACTCCTTTTTTGACCCAACACACTCCACATAGATCACTGATCACTGGTGTATAATTGGCGAGCGGGAGCGAGTCGATTTTTCTATATACGACCCCGCGTACGTCGTGTAAGTGCGCATGCTCCAGGATTACGCGCTTCTTTTTATCCGAAATGATGCTGCCTGATGTGTCGTGCGTGTGTGTAGCTCCGTACTCTCGCATCAGTCTGAGAGGATGCCATTCGTCGTCGAAGAGAGAGGGAAAGAGAACATCGTGTCAGTGAGACTCCTGAGCAGGGAACGCGCATATTCTTTACACGCTGCCTAGCTGTCATATCGATGCGAAATCTCAGCGAAAGAACTCTCGTCTATTCGCTGGCATTCGCTGCGCTCTTCAATACCTGACCGAGGCTGTATATACCTCTTTCCAATCTTCGTGGTTCTAAGGTTCAAGTTGTAAATAGGCTAGGATCGCTAATTTTTGTATCAAAGTACTATATATGAACATAGAGTAGCTGCTTTCAGCTAATTAGCAAACGGGAGCGAGCTAACCTAGTGGTCCAAACAGCGCGATTTTATACGACCGCGTATGTCGTGTACGTGCGCATGCGCGGCTTCGTTCTTCTTCTTTATAACCTCCACTGAAGGAGAGTAGCCTATGGGGTAGGCGATTGAGTGAGGGCAAGTTGATGGCGAAGACGTTCAGTGTGCAGGTTGCGAATAAACTCGACGATCTGCTCTGTAGAGGCGATCGTCGATCACGACTGCCGAGGATGTACTCTGCAAAACCGGTCGGGTCCGATTCCAATGACGACGCAATTTCCGAGGCGGCCAGCAGTGGCGGAAGAATACGGGCTGAGGAGAGGGCGGGGCAGTGAGAGATAAAGTGTTCTATATCTTCTGGTCCAGAATGGCAGAGCCTGCAGGTAGGTTCTGAGACACTGTGCCGGAATCTGCAGGTATCCGACTCGAGACCATGGCAGTTTTTACAAGCAGCCGGATCCTGGTGATGTTGCGCTTGGTCACACGTGGGAAGCCGTGACAGATGGATAGATGCGGAATGGTCCTGCCCAGTTTCACCTCCGTGCATTGTGAGAGGGGGATGTGGTCACATTCAGTCATGAAGTCTGCGTACTGAGAGGCTAGTAGTAATCGCTTCACTGTCCTCTTCCACCCACCCTGGCTCCACTGGCCATCAAGGATGACGTTGATAGGGGGGAGTCCATGGTGGACCAGAGTATTCTGGATAGCAGGGATCAACCCAATTGGTAAAGGGTTCTCGAGCCGTTTCCGAAGTAGCTGGAGGGGTAGCGAGTCAGGGGGTAGAAACGTGAAGGAGTGGATAAAGTTCAGCTGTCTCTGGTGGATGAAGGCATTGATACTGAGGGTTCCTGTCATGTGCAGAAGGGCCTTAGAGTTGCAGCGGACTGGGAGACCAAGGATCGTTCTCAGTATTTTGCGGTGGACTCTCTCGAACATGATCAACTCAGTTCTGGTGATGTTCCATAACTCAGACCCGTAAAGAAGGACAGGTAAACAGTATGCCTTATACAGACGGAGGATTCGTTACGCGCTACTTTTTTTCTGTGCTACCTGCGCATGCGTCAGGATAACGCACTTCTACACACGCTCTGTGTGTTGATGGCTCGTGCAGATACAGTCATTGTGTGCTCGCTCCCGCTCGCAAAAAATGCCATGCATTCGCCTACTATAGTATAATTATTATGCCAGTAGGTATAGGGTTGCTACAATGAAAAGCAAAGTGCAAGCCCTCGGCGAACTGCGCATGCTCTGTACCGCTAAATTGATGGGCTGGGATAGTATGCGTTTACTCGGGGTCTCCCGCTCGCGGAGAGTCTGACACGAGCTAGCTACAGTCTTCACAGGTATATAATACACTATACACTATTGCTAACTGACTAGTGTAGGAAATGTCCCATTCGTAGTGGTACCACAAAAGCGCGCAAATCGAAAGCAGCTTCCCAACTCGGAGTCTGCCAAGAGGGCATATCTAGACATTCAAAACCAGGTAGCTACTGGGGCAGTTAGAAGAAGACAATGTTTTTCAAGACAGTTATTCGTTGCGATTATGGAATACGTAGTTATACACTGAACTTTTGAAGCTTTTGAGAAATGAGTGGCTCGTTGCTAGATGACCCATGTACTAATCTCTTCTAAGTTACCACTTCTTCTATTATGATTCTCCCTAATCTACAATTATAAATTTATGGTTGTAGATTAGTTTTGTACAAGGACTGCTTTAAATGCCATGCTTTCTTCTTTGGCTTGTTAATGCAACAGCCAGGGAAATTTAGTTGTTTTACTACTAACAAACAAAAATGTTCAATTTTATTGTTTTGCTGCAATACTAAGAGTGTGTTTGTCCCCCGAAGAACCACATGGGAGGTGATCACCGCCAAAATTAGCGACTGGATAAGAAAAGGATATTTTCATCAAGACGTGGTGGTGTTGTGACGTGAGAGGTGGTACTTTGATGGGGGGGTGGTGCGCATTTCGTGAGAGCTGGGCGGTGTTTTTGACGGAGGGAGAGGTGGTGAGGTAGTGTGCGCTTTTGAAGGTGGTGTACGAGCTGGTACCTTTTGCTGAGAGGTAGTGCGAGGACCTACGTGCATGTGTATACACGCGCAGTGTGCCGAGCACTGCGCATGAAGCAAACAACATGAGGCAGCTATCTACCTGCGGCACGCAGCGACGCTGTGTAGCTCGCCTTGTGAATCATCGGCCATGCCTGGACCTGCGGGAGTAGGAGCGGCTGGACAACGTCGCTGTATGCCTCAGGTATTTGCTTATCTGTTTGCACATGCGCAGTGCGCGTATGTACCCGCACTACCTCTCAGCAAAAAGTACCACCTCTCCGCAAAAAGCACCACCTTCAGAAATGCCCATTACCTCTCAAACCAAATCACTGTGTACATAATAATTATGACTGCATATGGAACACCCACACACGCACTCTTTTATGTTGTGAATATTCTGTAGAACAAATGTCCCTGTGTAAGCTTTACAAGCTCCACTAGACACCACTATAAGCTGACCTTCCATGCTCCTTTGTGAATTAATTCCATAGTTTTCTATAATAACGGGTGGCTAACATAATTAGTAAGCCTTCAGCTATGCATTGAAGCACAAAGCAAGTGTGTAGCTACTATCCAAACCACCAAAGGACACCAAGGTTTTCAAAGAAAAGAGATTATGAAAATTGTCTTAGGAATGTAGATCCGTGCTATGCGTTCCAGGCCCTATCAGGCTAATGTGTCAGTGCAGCTGCAAGTGTATTCCTAATCCTTCAGCAATGGAAATGGGGTAACCAATTCATGTTCTCTCCTCACACACTGTGGCCAATGCCCTCTGTGCCTATGAAAATGTATTGATGTGTCTAAACTTGTCTTTTGAGTGACTATGAGACATGCTTTTGCAGGAGTTGAAGCTACTCACAACATTTTCGTTAAGCAAGCATATGTGTGACTTGAGTGTTTATATCCGTACAGTTTAGCAAACATGACAAACTACGGCATGAAAGCACAAAGCAAGTGTGTAGCTACTATCCAAACCACCAAATGGCACCAAAGTTTTCAAAGAAAAGAGATTAACTATTCTTTTTTGCTTTTTTTATTACTGCAGTATCATGTCAAGAAATTCACTCATAGAGTTACTGTTACTAATGTCGATGTTCTTGTGCACTACTGCCATACCATTGGAGGACTTCTACCCCTACGGTCCAGATGTTGGAGATTCTCAAGTAAACCCGGCAATTAATCACAATGGGCGCATTTCTTTTGGAGATGTTGATGTTTGGGTGAGCTGACTATTGAAGGGAGTTCACAGAACTTGAGAATTTTTGCCTTGTGGTCTTGTAGACATTATTATTATTATTATTTTTACATGGTCATTGATCAGTAATCTTGTCTGCTACATACAAAGTGAGAGTTGACCAATTAGTTGTGGTTTGCCTTGTGCCTTTCTCTTATGGTATAGATTTGAGCCCCTAGCTATCTGCTAAGCAGCCCCAATAGCAATGGCTCAGTGTGTAAAGCACTACATGTAGACCGCATGGTGTGGTGGGTTCACAGGGTTGCTATTTCTTCAAGAGTTGTCTTTGGTTTTTTTACCATGTGACACCTTCTAGCCGCTCTTAACACCCTCTATAGTGCATCTTCTGCAGAGTACCATGCCCGTCCAACCTCTTAGTGATAACACTTTGGACGCCATGAG
>CASHTH010003688.1:0-28521 GCA_030341885.1 Geodia barretti
ACTGTAGCACCTTTTCTTCTCAATGTGCAACAGACACGTACATTGTGTACACACATACATACCCTTTGGCGGCCTCGATGTAGGTGGACATGTACTCATAAGCAGCTGCCTGGGCGTTGACCCTGGTCTCAGTTCCCTCTACGGGGAGGGCAAACGTGTCCATGACGACCATGTTGGGCCCGTCTATCTTCCCCAGCATTAACCCCATCACCTCCAGTCTCCCTCCGGACCTCGCGTGCATCACCATTTTCAGTAGAGCCAGCGCTGATATCTGCACCGTCTTGAAGTAGTGTGGACTGGAGGCAGGGAGGAAGAGGATTTTCATAAGTCAAACAGAATCAGAGAATACGTATATATGTAATATGTCTCGCACACTAGCCGAAGTGGAGGAAGAACAATAGTGTAACCTCCGATAAGGGACCCTCCGAGATAGTGACGACCTCTCTACAAAGGACACTTGTTTCAACCCCATGCTAATACTTTAGTGTACTATTTGACCTCCGAGATAGGGACGACCTCTCTACAAAGGACACTTGTTTCAACCCCATGCTAATACTTTAGTGTACTATTTGACCTCCGAGATAGGGACGACCTCTCTACAAAAGACACTTGTTTCAACCCCATGCTAATACTTTAGTGTACTATTTGACCTCCGAGATAAGAACGAACTCTCTACAAAGGACACTTGTTTCAACCCCATGCTAATACTTTAGTGTACTATTTGACCTTCGAGATAAGAACGACCTCTCTACAAAGGACACTTGTTTCAACCCCATGCTAATACTTTAGTGTACTATTGACCTCTGAGATAAGGACGACCTTTCTACAAGTGACAAAATCAGTTTACCCCATATAGCGTCCATTGTTTCGGAGAACCGATCCCCTTCACACAAACATACACATGCACATGTACACACAGATAGCATGTAACGACAGCCCAGTGCTGCCTACTCCCTCGCTGTAATAGTCGTAAAAGGATGGATTATACAGTATCTACTATATCCATGGTAAAAGCTAGTCTCGCGTAGCCACACCACTCACGAAAACGGGGGAGGGGATGGCTACGCGAGACAAGAAGCACCCTAAACAAGTTTTCTTTGTGCTCACTCATTGGTCCAGGGTTTCTTCACGAGGAGCTCTTGCTGTTTCTTGTGGTCATAACGGAACACGGCGTCAGCGCTGGGTACAGCCCTGATGCTGTTGGCTAGCTCGAAGCTGGCCTTCGCCACTGCAGAATCACTCCCTGCTGCCATTTATACCGCTCAAGCCCCAAATAACGCACGCCAAGTAACGCCGCGCATGCGCACCATAAAGTGCCGTAATTACGTGCATGCGGTACGTAGTTGCTTTCTCTGCTCAAATTGAATAGTTTTCTGTATGGCCACAGTGTTTGACCGGCACTGCCATGCGCGTTGTGTCTGGGCATGCTATTGGAAGAGAAAGCGAATTTGATATACAGGGGCTAAAGCAATCAATGAGTGGTTCTCATTTCATCTTCATCTTGACAGACTTCATCCTTGGATTCAACAGCTTCCGCATCTGTCTTTTGTGCTCTCGTTGCTATTATGAGGGAACAGAATACTCTACACAGTAATAACACTCCCCTGGGGGGCTACTGCTGCGTGGTCTCACTCCCATTTGCGTGCCTTCTCGGGGTCCTCCTCCAGCATCATCTTCTCCTTCTCCATTCTCTTCTTGTCTTCCCTTCTGGCTTGAGCTGCCTGTGTGGGGGACAAACACACCACCAGCAATGTACAGTGGAACCCCCTCTCTAATCTGGACACCAATGGGACAGAGAGATATGCCCTTTTCCCAGGGGTTAAATCATGCAAAAACTGAGCCTGGGGAAGATAAGATATTCTAGAACAGTGGCTCATTAAACACTGCTTGGGTCCGTTGGAAGATGACACACTGTGGCATACAGAAAACATTTTGCAGGTTTTAATTCAATTTTATGAGCATTCTCTACCACAAATATTCACTGAGAAAGCAAAACAGTATTACAATTTGCTTAAAATTAATATCCCCCTAGCCCCCCTCCCCACCAAATAAAACATTTTGACTGCAGGTAAGAAGGGGAGAGAGACGAGAGAGGGAGAGTCAGGTTACTTACCTCTTGTCTCTGCTGGTGCTGCAGTTTCTCCTTGTCCTGAGCCACGCGGTTCCTGTTCTTCTGTGCCTTCTCCTTTGCCTGCACAACCAGAAAACAGCTAAACGTGGAGTGAAAGAAACGATATCCACACACAAATATATACAGGTTGTTAGACTCTAGTCTTGTTCCCAGGATCCTCTCAAAAAAGGGAGGAAAAGACTGGGACATTTGAGCACTCTATTATTAGAATGAGAAAGACAATGTCACTCATGTGGCTGTTCTTATCCCCAAGTCGCCCTATCTCACTGTCACTATTACTGTCCCACTGTCCGCCCACTAACTACACCCACCAACCTCCTTTGTGAGTCGAGTGGTCTTCACGTGATCCAAAAGAGTGAGTGCAAACCTCACTATGTCATCTCCATCATCAATACCACCCACTGCGATATATACGGAGAAAGCGCGAGTGATTGTACAGGTGTATATCGTGGGTTGATTTAGCTGTATATACATGTCCCATAAGAAATGCATGCCACAAATAAAGTATGCGGTGCCTGTATTACACAACCATTTCCGGGGCTCAGGTGAACGGAATAGGCTTTAGAGGAGACCCTCACATTTGAAAGTCATCTCCAGTCTGTTCTGAGGTTTCCTGATGACTGTAACCTCGGCAGAGTCGTCCGCATCGGGCAGAAATCCCGTGTACTCGTTGGACACGTGGAGACTCTGCAGGAGATGGGCGTATCTGTTGAGGAAGGTCACGATCTGCTGGTTGAGGACCGCCTGAGCAACCTCCGGGGCCTCGCAGACTATCTGGAGGTCAGAGTCCAGACCCAGTCGCTTGGCAGGTCGCGGGGGAGTGCAGTAGCGGTTCTGGTGGTGGTGGGGGAGGAGGAAAGGAGAGTAAGCTGAAGAAACTAATTATGGCTCTTGTTACTTCAATTAAAGACAGAGTTTTGAGTCACGAAATGTGTTGTTAGTTACTCAGTGAATTTACCTGAATCAAAAACCATAACATTCTTCCACAAAAAAGAGACTATTATTGGTGTTTACCAGGTCTTCGTACTCCTGTTGCATCTTGGTGAGTGTCTTCTTCTGTCCGATGGCCATAATGATGCTGTCCATGTCTCCCTCTCCCAGCTGCATCACTATTGTCTGCACAATAGGAGAGTGTGAGCGTGTGCTCGTGAGCTAGTACATACTACGTACATTGCTGTAACGCAGTGGGTGTGAGTTGCATACTACATAATACACACACTTTTGCAACAACTATTTGTGACCACAAATATATTTGGTCTTAGTGTACCAGCTGAATTCGCAAACGACGAGGGAATATGGGAGTACATAAGGGCTGTATTTGTTGGCCCACTCTGGCTCTGACCCCTTCATTTACATAAGGGCTGTATTTAGCTAAAACAAAAGGGCCTAATGCAAGAATGCATATTCGTGACAGTTTGTTTCTACATTTATCCCTTACATTATTATACATACAGTACACTCCCATGTTCCCTTTAAGTGATTTATGTTATAAAATGTCCGACTCACAACTAGGTCTTCCTTGGGCCATATGAATGAGAGGAGAAGTGACAATAAATCCTGTCTTTGCAGCAACTACAAATACGTGGGTGAAAAATCAATAAGTTCATTGCATGTTAGTTATCGGTAGTTTGGTGATCATTTTGGTATGAGTCTTACGTGCACAGCATAGAGTAATGAACCTACATGTTTCCGTGTCTGTGCAAAGCTCACTTTTACACATAACCCCGTGTGACTATACATCATAATCTGAGTTTATTTTTGCTCAATATTAGTTGGAAGTTTTTTTAGAGATTATGAAATGTACACGAGATTATTTAGAGATTATGAGCACTGTATGTATGTATGTATGTACCTTGAGTTGGGCAAGGAAATTGTCACAGTTGATTCTACCCGAGGCCCACACCGTATACACATCGTCGCTCTCCTTGATCAGCTTCCCGTCTCCCTCCCCCTCCTCCTCCTCCTCCTCTCCCTCTCCCTCCTCCTCCTGTACCTCCCCCACCAAGGCAAAGTTGCTACGCAGCACCCCTGCATGCCTGTCCAACCTGCACACAATAGACCAGCACTATACAGACAATATTGTAAGACGTATTATATAGATGTGAAAAGTTACTAAGTGTTCTGAAAGGATCAAGGACTCCTAAAAGCGAACAACCTTCAAGAGGCAATTTGTACTCCGTCCAATGGCTAATCAGGACACCAATGTGATAGAAGGAAGTGTCCATGTTAAAGAGGTCCGATTTGTCAGGGGCTAAATTGCACGCAAGAACAAAAACGGTGCACTTATTAGAATGGTGTCATCTTTTCATGGGTCTTCATACACAGAGAGGGGATGCACCGTACCATGTCGATACAGTGTATGAATGAACCTCTTTCGCTCCATTTCCAAAAGGCATATATACAAGATTTCAACAAGACCTAAAATGGTTGACAACAGGGGTTAAACATCATTTCAGTCAAACGAACATGGTTGGTGCTCTTGGGGCAAGTTGGTTCACCAGTACTCAGGTGTGCAGCCCAAACATGGTACACAAAGCTCATTGGCCAGCAAAACGAGCACACCTCTAGTCGTCTAAAAGTGCCATTTTCTTTCTTTTTCTGTCGTGACCAGCACTGCCGCATTGCACATACCGTAATGTTGTCCGTGATTCTCACGAAAATTTAACTGCTTGCATTTGCTCAACAAAAATGCCTTGCATTCGATCTAGTTATCAGTCAAACTAAGGGGGCAGTGTTCCTAGTGGGGCTCACCAGGCTTGCGCCAGGCTGGCGTTCTTGCTGCGACCTGACATGTAGTTGATGAAGTAGAGGAGGAGGCTGACTCCAATGAGGATCTCTCCGATGTAGGCCAGCCACACCGGCTGGAGTCGAACGGCACTCTGCAGAGAGGGAGGGTTGGTGTGAGGGTGTGGGGGAGAAAGGTTGGTAAGCGCATGTGGGCAAGGTAAGCCCGTGTTAATACATGCATATTTGTCTCGTTCACTTGATTTCACGCCGTAACTCTCAAACGCAGCAGTTTCAGAGAAAACCCTATATATACATTATATATTTTCGACCTATATAATTATACCCGATGCTGAATACGCGGTATTGTATGTGGAGCGATTCATGGCTCGTGAAGTGAAGTGAGATGTTGGGTAACGGACAGACAGACACACAGACACAAAAAGCAACTACCGTAACCCTCGCTGCGCATGCACGCTGAGGGTTAATTAACTCAAAATTTCTCCAAGGATTGCTCTTCAACAGCTTGAACACATCTAGGAACTACAGTGAAAAGAACTGTATATCAGCCCTGGACTCACCTCCGACAGATGTATCTTGCTCAGAGGGGGGGTTGATTTCCCGGCCTCAAACTCGTCATCGTCTATCCCCTCAAACTCTCCTCCCTCTCCCCCCTCCTCGTCCTCCACTGACATGTCCTCATCATCCTCCTCTTCTCCTTCCTCCTCTATCACCTCCTCAACTGTAATACCTAGTGTGTGGTGGCGCGTTTTCAGACGGCACGCGAGTATATACATAGAGAAGGAGGCACTAAATAGAGTTTATAACCGTCGTCCCACTCTTCTTCCGCGTCGAAGTCGAACTCTGCAAAGTCGTCGTCTTCCCTGTCAAGAGGGGCATGCTTCACTCTCCCGGCTCCTACCACGGCGGCCAGAAACAGTAGCAGGAGCGCTACTAGCGGACGAAACGCGGCCATCGTCATACACTTAATTGCAACAACGTGAATAACGCGCATGCGCATCCAGGATAGTTAAGGGTGACATCATTGGATACTCTTCTGCAAAGGGTATAGGCATGTTTTGGGGGAATTAGTGTGAATAATAGATGAATAGGGATAAGAAGGAGGTTATTGAAAAGTTCTCAAAGGGGGAGGTAACAGGGGTGAGAGGAGAAGGTCATTTGGTGCCTTTGGTCTTCCTGTCGGGGGCACACTGGGGGCAGTACCACTTGCCCTTGGGCTTGGAGGTGAGTCCCACACACTGGAAGTGGAACCACTCTGATCGGACACTGAGGAGGAGGAGGAGGAGGAGGGGGAGGTAGGGGTTAAGAGAAGTACAGTGGATGATGGACACGTTGGGAAAAGGCACTTTTGGGAAAGTTTCTCTTTGGAGTTTAGAAGAGTGAACACAAACAGGTCGCACTGTAAACTGCCACACACAACAGAGTAGTTGTTGATTGTGGTTGTTATTGTTGTGCTTACAGACAGTTTTGCCAAGAAAAGTTTTTGCTAAGACTTTACGGTAACGGTCGTATGTACAAAGGACAATACAACAAACAGTGAACCTCCGAATAGGGACCCTCCGAATAAAGGACACCTCTTCATACAGGACACTTGGTTCTGCCTCATATTAATACATTAGTGTATTATTATCTCCAAATAAAGGACGTCTCAGAATAGAGGACACTTTCAACGTCCCAAAGGTGTCCCTTATTCAGAGGTTTTACAAAACTCCCCATCATAGCCCATACATACAAAACTCCCCATCATAGCCCATACATACAAAACTCCCCATCATAGCCCATAGCATACAAAACTCCCCATCATAGCCCATACATACAAAACTCCCCATCATAGCCCATACATACAAAACTCCCCATCATAGCCCATACATACAAACTCCCCCATCTAGCCCATACTACACAATCATAGCCCACAACAAACTCCCCATCTAGCCCATACATACAAAACTCCCCCATCATAGCCCATAGATACAAAACTCCCCATCATAGCCCATACATACAAAACTCCCCATCTTAGCCCATACATACAAAACTCCCCATCATAGCCCATAGATACAAAACTCCCCATCATAGCCCATAGATACAAAACTCCCCATCATAGCCCATAGATACAAAACTCCCCATCATAGCCCATAGATACAAAACTCCCCATCTTAGCCCATACATACAAAACTCCCCATCATAGCCCATAGATACAAAACTCTTGGCTCTGCTCCATACTAGTGTAATATGGACGTCTCTGAATAGAGGACACTTTCAACGTCCCAAAGTGTCCCTTATTCAGAGGTTTCACTGTAGGCGAGAGAGCCTCACATCATCATTGTCACAACCAATCATCTCCCCGAAGGAGACCTGCTGGCAGTGGCAGTAGAGAGGTTCGTCGGGGTCCAGAGGCTGGCTGCTCAGGTCCGGCATCGGGAGGTTGGTGGGGTCAGGCAGGCTGCTGCAGCTGTCTCCTTCGTCACCCTGGAAACAGAGAAACAACACAGTAACACGGGCCCTGGAAACACTACGCAGACTATTAATCCTTACGTAATCTATAAATAGTGTATGCACATGGAGAATAGATCAGACTTGAGACTCAGTCAGAGTAGAAGATGTATATACCTTGTTACTTCATTTATTAAAGTTTGAGTCACAAAATGTGTTGTTGGTTACTCAATGCACAGTACGCCATACGAAGAACAGATTATGAACATGGGTTACGAGCTAAGAACAATGAAAAATGCTGACCAGCAGATTTCGTGACTCAAAACCTAGTCTTAAATGAAGAACCAACCAAAAGATGAGACTAGTGAGCATCTCAGCATAGTCACACACAAGGCTGGTAGTGCCACAGAAACAACATAGTAACTGAACCTCATGCATGAAAAAACATGTTTATAGCATACTAGCTCAGAGGAAAAGAAAGAACCTCCCCCACCCAAGCACACAAAACGCAGACAATAACATACCCAAACGTACAAAAACACAGACAATAACATATAAACAGAAAGAAAGAGGCAGGACCCTGGGTGCCCAGCCTTGAGAACCAGGGCGGTAGGTTAAAGAGTCTTTTATGGGCCCAACTCTCCCTACACACCCAGTGTCCCAACCTCCCTTACACATAGTTATAAAATAAATAGATAGAAATCATGTACAATTGTCTACTGCATACTCACTTTTTCTTGGCTTTTATCTTCTTCCGAGGCAGTTTGCTGCTGGCAGAGGCTGCACCCCCACTCCCTCCTCCCCCTCCTCCTCCTCCTCCTCCTCCTCCCCCCACACTGCTAGTTGTACTGTTCTCTCGAGACCGCCCGGGGCCTGTGGGGGGCGTGTCCTCTCGCTCACGTGGCTTCTCCGGCTGATTGGTGCGAGGTTTCTTTGCCGAGGACGTCCGTTTTGCCGCCGTTTTCTCTCCCGTCACCTCAGCCTGCACCACTGTAAGTGTTGGGGAAACACAACGGCACGTTTCTCAAATACATACTTACAATCAATCAACGTTCAATAAAAAGTATAGTTCACCATTTTCTATTGTAATCTAACCCCTAGCGGCCTGTTCCCTTATAGCGTACTACGTATCAAACATCTTGTTCCTTCCGTTCTTTCTTGACCTTCATTTAGTAAACCCTCATATTTCAGAACAGAGAACCTTTTTTAAGACCTCGATATGAGGACTGAGCCAGAGCGTATACCGCAATACAATACAAGATGATAAGAGAGTGGGATACGAAATTGTTGAAGAAATATACACGTTCAACAAGTGAAAAATTAACCTGGGTTGTATATAATAGTCACATGGAGGTGCCTTGACTTACGTTGACTTTCGTTCTTCCCGTTGTGATTGTGAGAGTGTGAGGAAGTGCTGGTGTGCCTGGGGGAGTGGTGATGGTGGTCGTCATGGCTACGGGGGCTGTCCAGAACCTTGGCACTCAGACTCAACTGCTGACCATACTCTTCCACCTGGACACCGGACTATAGATTACTAACAAATTACTGGGCAGAAGTCCTTAGATTACTGCAAGAGGTACATAGATTACTGAGAGATTACTGGGAAGGTGTTTAGATTACTGAGGGTGAATAAATTACTGAATGACTGGTGCAGAGATTACTGAGAGATTACTGGACACAGGCTGTAACTCCTCGGGCAGAATCAGAAGGAAAAATGAGCGTACCCGTACCTCATCCTGAAATTCGACGAAAGATTACTATGGTGTTCCAAGGATTACAGAGAGATTACTGTGTAGATTACTAAGTACAGTATGCACATATCAAGAAGGTAGTATGCTCACGGTGTCAACGAGCTGTGAAGACATCTCCATTTTGAGGTTCCCCAGTTCCCTGACTGCTAACATACATCGCTGCAGTCGCTGGATGGCCACACCCACTTCCGTCTCGTTGCCACCGGCAACCGCCCCCTCCAGCTGTACCTTCAGTACGTCTACCTCACCAAGGAGACCTGCAATGATGATGATGATATCAGTCATTGGATCATTCAAAATAGTGGGTTCATTCTCCCATGCTACATAATATACTGTACATCACCAAAATGACACATTACTGAAATTCAACGATTACTCAGTGTGTCGAGGATTACAGAGAGATGGATAACCGTGTAGGTTACAAAACACAGTCAGTAGTCTGAGCACTCTCTTGTCTCTCTAGAGAGCAGAGTGTCTGTAGGTTTGAATCCCACTTAGGGCAGCTCTTCCTTTTTCCTTGGAAAAGAGTTGTCCTGGGTGCAGTTGACTTGTTTGAGTTGCCTTTGCTTTCCTACCTCGCCTTTGTGCTGTCACATGCTATTTCAGCGCATTAGGAAAACAGAACTACACTTTAAAACCCTTTAATGAAAAGCACTATATACAGTGCAAACACTCAGCGAACTGCACATGCACGGTACCTCTAATTGATGGGCTGGGCTATTAGTATGCGTTTACTCGTGGTGTCCACGCTAGTAGCTCGCAGAGAGTCTGACACGGACTAGCTACAGTAGTGTAGATAGCATGCGTGATTCGATACACGCCCTTCATTGTGACTTCTTGTGCGGAGCTGACCTGGTCGAGGTAAGCCTGGTTTGTTGTGCGTAGTGGCAGTAAACGTGGTAACAGACACACAGACCAAGTACTAACCCTCGCTGCGCATGCGCGCGGAGGGTTAATATGCATAGAGAGAGAGAGTGGAGTACATAATCATACCATCTTATATATAGTGTGGCTATTATAGCCTACTGGGAGGTCTAGCTAAAAGAGACAGAGAGAGGGGCCGCCGACTCACGTCTGTGTTGCAACTCCAGCTCACGGAGTCGGGACACGGAGCGCTGTAGCTCCAACGGCATGGTATCCACACCTAAACGAAACAAAGAATCGATATTCGCACACGTTACACGAGCTGATAAGTCTCACATTCGAAGTACTTTTCCAGGTAGTTGGCCGCAGACAAAGCTGCCATTACTGATGTCAGTAGACTGAGCGAGTACTCTCTTCACAAGTCTTTCGCGGGTTTATCGGTGGGCATCAAATGGAGTTTATGGTGCGCGATATTTAGACTCGGGCAACGTGGTTCCCAAAAATAATAATGTCGAACGCGGTCACTGCAGAACCGGATAGCACCAGCTCGGCGACAGACGCTGCTGCCATCAAGCAGGGAGAAACGGGCGCTGCTAAACCGGAGCAGCGGGAAGAGAACGCTGCAGATTCGGGGAAGAAGGAGGAGAGGGATGAAAAGCCTACCAAAATTGAAGGAGGGCAAGAGGCAGAGGCTGAAGCGAAGGACCCTCCACAAGACAACGCAACAGCGGCAGATCCCGAGCAGCCGCCGACCCTGGCCGACTGTAGCGACGGAGCCAGCGCTGAAGCCAAGCCAGCCGCACCAGCTGAAAAAGCTTCCCCACTGCAAGAAAAGATAATCAGACAGGTGGAGGTAAGTTTTGCATCTCGTGAGCTCATTGAATTGCCTTCTCTCTTTTTGCCTGGTGCATGGCTGACTGGATTTCTATTCCTGCAGTTTTACTTTGGAGATCGAAATTTCCCGAAAGACAAGTTCCTCCAGCAAACGGTGGAATCCAGTACCGACGGCTGTATCCTCACATTCACACACAATGCACACCAAATATGACTTCATCCACTGGAGTTGAAGTGTGTGTATGGTTATCCAGTACCATGCCCATACATTGTAGAGTTTTTTCCACTGGTGTTGTTGAAGTGTGGTATTTACCTCAGCCAGTGTTCAGGGGTTCCACTCACTACTCTGCTCACCTTCAACCGCCTCAAGGTATGGTTTCTGGCCTTCACTTAGAAAATCTTCTGTTCACTGAAGCTCCAAGTGAGAGCGAGAGTGTACCAAGGGGGTGACCCCCCCCAATCCACCCCTGCGTTCTACCTAAAGCAAGGCAGTAGTGGGTTACCATCCTTATCTCCCTGCTTCTCTTCTCATTTACTGAAGGGTGCAGTATTACTCTCAGTAAAATGCGTAGCGGCCGTGCATGTATGTAGTTGACTTGTTTGCCTTGCCTTTACCAAGTTGTTGAGACATGCATATACTTGGTTTGAGTTCGTGTCATGGCGTTTAATTATCCAGGTCTGCTCCTACATACTGAGTGAGAGTATACTGTGCCATAGCACGGTGGTTTGAGGTTTGCCTTGTGTTGTGTTGTGTTGTAGATTCGAACCCCTACCAGCTGAGTTGACCTGGTAGCTGCGTTCGCTTAGACTGCAGAGTGTCGTGGGTTCGAATCCCACCCAGGGCAACTCTACTTCTTTTCTTTGAAAAGAAAGAGCTGTCATGGGTGTAGTTGACTTGTTTGCCTGCCTTGCCTTGCCTTTCTACCTTGTTGCCAAGTTGTTGAGACATGCACTGAATGTGTGGTAGGTGATCTATCACCCTACACTAAACATGGACTCAATCATCCCCTTCATTTTTTAATTGTTGGCAGAAACCCTGAGATATATACACTATAGGCATCTCAAGTTACACTGAGAAAAACTGAGTTGGCTTCATTTCTCCTATCGTTATGCCATGTGCATACGTAATATGTATGTGTATAGTGGGAGTATCTCGTTACTCCAAATGTTTGTCTTCCCTCCACCCCATTGAGAAATTGTGAATGAAAAACCTGATTAACCATACATATTATATTGCAGCATACATTGATGTTACGGGGCGAACCCAATAAGCATTCAGACACACTAAAGACCATTTTCTTTCTCTCCAATAGGCTCTCTCGTCAGATGCAGTGTTCATCGCCTCAGCTCTTAGCAAGGCCACTAATGGAATCATAGAGGTGTGTATGTATGTAAATACAGTGTATTCTGTATCTGATTGTCCAGCAAATCGAGCCTGTCTAGTCCTCAAACTTGTTCTAAATGTTCCTGCAATGCTCTGATCAATGATGTTCCGGTTTGCAATGTTCAATGTCCATAGACATTCACAAAACTGTTATGTATAGTTCGTTCTCCCTTGCATAAAGAAGGAAATGTACAGTCTTTAGATAAACTGTGTATTATTATTAGAGACCCCAGCGAAGGCTAGGCCAGCCATACAGTGTGTGTGTGTGTGTGTGTGTGTGTGCATACCTACCAACCATCCAGCTTTTGTTTGATAATCAAGCAAAAATACTGCCTATCCCACCAGAAAATTGCCAAATCCCTCTTTTTTGTGTTTACCTGTGATTCACCATGCCTATACATTTTGAATGGACACACAGCATTTTCAAGCAAAAATACTCCAAATCAAGCAAATTTGACACATTTCTGAAGCAAAGGTTCGTCTGCTAGGTTGGTATATAGGTATGTGTGTGTTATGATAGAGACCCAGTAGAGGCTATACAACATGAAGTGTGTGTGTCTGTGTGTGTTATGATAGAGACCCAGTGAAGGCTATACAACATGAAGTGTGTGTGTCTGTGTGTAGGTAAGTGAAGATGGGAAGAGTGTACGGAGGCACCCTGACAAGGAGGTACCCGACATCTTTGACCCCGAGTTCAGGAAAGAGATGAACGACAGAACTGTCTACGCCGTTAGTTATCATACCCTCGCAGTTACACACTCTTACACCGTCACACCCTCCCACACTCAACCCACACTCTCACACACTCACACCCTCCAACACCCTTTTTCGGTGCTAGATGATGGCCGCCATTCCATCTATTTTTGACTCATAAATTCCCAACTCACCTTGCATATGCATGTACTACAGCACAGGATGCACTGTGACAACTTTTCCACCTCACACGTACATATACAATGCAATGTGCTGTGTTACAGAAGGGGTTTCCAGAGGACACACAACTGGACCAGATTCAGGAGTTCACAGACAAGTATGGAAAGGTGAGGAGTGTGCTGTTTATTTGATAAAATCGCAGAGATAACGTATTCTCATTATGTGCATACTCGGTGTAGATGTACCTGTAGAATTAGTATGAATGATTGGCGAGTGAGTCCACCTAGTTGTCTAAATTCTTCTGAAAGGCACTGAAGTGCAAAAACCCTCGGCGAACGTCCGTGTGAAGACGCATAACAAAACCTTATGCGTGCGCGGGTCGCTAATTGATGGGCTGGGCTGCGCAGTCGAATCACGCATGGTTTCTCGCTAGCTCGCTGAGAGCCTGTCATGTTAGAGAAGACACAGTGTCTGGCGCAATCCAATGATATAGAATTCCCAACCACTGTCAGAATTGGCTTTTATCTCCATGTAGGTCCACCTCATCCACATGAGAAGACTGAAAGATAGGAAATTCAAGGTTTTTACAAATCGTTCTTCTCCCAACACGAGTCGATTGACCCTCTGCTCTGTATGTGTGTGTTGTACACGTCGCCCGTCTTTTGAAGGGGTCCGTGTTTGTGGAGTTTGTGAGTGTGGAGGACGCCAAGAAATTTCTAACGTCTGAGAAAATCAAGTTCAATGGAAACGACCTGATTGTCGAGTGGAAGTGAGCTCACCTTTAGTTTCGTTAATATATTCACACACACCACTTGCACCTAGAAACCCAAACTATAGTATATATGTACAGCTTTCTACTTGTGAGGTTGTGAGGTTAGTATTGCCTTTAGTACACGGTGGATAAACACACCACTTGCACCTACACCCTAACTGTAGGGTGGTTCTATATGGTATATATACATCTAATGTAGCTTTCTGTGCAAATTTTTAGCAACTACTACCAAACTAATGTTAAATGTGCACAGAGCAATGACCCTGTAATTGTACAGTGGTTTGAGGTGTGCCTTTGTGTTGTGTTGTGTTGTGTTGTAGATTCGAACCCCTACCAGCTGAGTTGCCCTGGTAGCTCAGTTGGTAAGATCGCTCACCTAGACTGCGGAGTGTTGTGGGTTCGAATCCCACCCAGGACAGCTGTCTCAGCTGAATTAAGGCCTGCCCAATGCGTGGAACGCCGGATGTGCGCGCTACGTGACCACGCCCATGTATAATTCGTATACTTGACATGCGCGGAATCGGATTTCACAAGTTTACCGCGGTTACGCACAAATTCTCCAATCAGATTTACTAAAAATTACGTAATCTGCGGGTCGGTTTGAGGACAATTCACCCCGGAACGGAGACCAACCCAGGTACCTTTCTTGGCGGGGACGTGCTGTTTTGACGCTGGGCGGCAGTGTTCTGCTTGGTCCTTAGACAGTAAAAGGCCAGAAAGTGTTGATGCAGAATCAACATGGTTGTATACTCATGCGAGAGACTAAAGAAGGTATCTGACGCAAGTATTCCCGCCGTTTGTCCGCAAAAGCGGCCTAATTTTGCCTATCCCGATGTTCTCCCGCCCGCCGCACGGTAAGTAAGCGGTGGATTTTCTCTCGCATGAAGAATACAAATGATTAGCGTACTTTCTTTTTTTTCCATGTCGAATTTATTCCTTAATCTCGACTGTAAACCCACCGCCTAATGTAATAAAAATGCATATTAATTATGATAAATACAAGTGAGCGTGGCCAATTGGGTCGTGTGATTAAGAATGATATGAAGTTTGTTGCATACAAAGTTTAATATTCATAGAGGTTTGTCCTTGAGTTTTATGACAAAATTTCTGCATCGTGGTCTTCCCAGGCCTTAATGCACTAGAGATGTTCTTTAAGAGCTGTTCTGGGTGTAGTTGACTTGTTTGCCTTGCCTTGCCTTTCTACCTCGCTACCAAGTTGTTGGGACATGTACTAATTTAGATGTTTGTGGGGTGGCCGTGTGTGTTTTACACAGGGCAGACTACTTCAAGAGAAAAGAAGGGGAACGAAAACAGAAGAAGGAGGAGCAGAGAAAGGCCAGTAGGTGGGTGTCTATCGCCCTTCATTCAGCCGCTCTTCCACCACCTCTCTACTTTTCACTTTTCACTTCCCTCCCTCTTTCTCTCCCTTTCCTCTCTCCCTCCCTCTCTCCCCCACCTCCTCTCCTCTTTCTCCCCCCTCCAAACTCTCCCTATCCTTCTCTTTCTTCCCTTTCTCTCGTATCTCTCTCACTCTCCTTCTCCCTCTCTCCCTCTCCCTCCTCTCTCCTCTCTCTCTCTCTCTCTTCTCTCACTCCTCTCTCTCCCTCTCTTCTCCTCTTTTCTCTCCTCTCTTTCCCCTCTTCTCTCCTCAGTGGAAAGGAAGGAGGAGAAGAGGAGAAAGATGGAGCTAAAGAGGAGACAAAGTCGGTGGTCAGAGTCAGTGGCTGCATCCTCCATTTCTTGGGGGTAGAAAGTGGGAAGCCACGAGATGACCTGAAAAACGAACTGCTGCCGTTTGGCACCGTAGCTTTTGTTGACTTTCCCCAGGGAAAAACTGAGGTAAGTAGTGAGACTGAATACTTACGATTTTTAGTCGCGAATGGCTACATGATGACCGTAGCAAAAATATTGAACTGCTCGCACTCGCTCACCCGCCAAAAATGTGTGCCATTCGTTCCAGTAGTTTCTGTGTACAGAAATTCAAGTCAGCTTCTCTTTTTGTGTGTGTGTTGTGGCAGGGCTATGTGCGGTTCAGGGAGGATGATGGAGCTAAGAGAGCCAGAGAGGGTCTCCTGGGGAAGACCGTGGGCGGTGCAGGAGTTGCTCAGTTGTGTGGCTGCGACGTGGAGCTGAGGGTCCTTGAAGGTATGTCTGAGATCCACACACACTGTGGCCGCATAATGTAGTGCAGAATTCACAAAAGTAGAAAATACCATGTGATGTATATACAGTGGAACCTCCGAACAAGGGACACTATGGGGCCAACGATTTTGTCCCTTGTAGAGAGGTCGTCCCTATCTCGGAGGTCGAATGATACACTAAAGTATTAGCATGGGGTTGAAACAAGTGTCCTTTGTAGAGAGGTCATCGTCCCTATCTCAGAGGGTCCCTTATCAGAGGTTCCACTGTATAATGGAGATGTTCACAGAACACTCAATATTGAGCATACCGTGGCTGCATAGTCGGGAACCGTCTGCTCACTGAGGATTCGCTATAAGCTAGGTCGCTCTCTCTGACTGTCTAATTCTCTGAAATAAGGCCGTGACTGACTGGTACAACTAAGTTTTAGTACTGACATAGAGCACACGTGCTAGCTGGATCTACTAGGCGTGACGTATATGATAGAACTTGCTGTTGGGGTACAGAGATTAGAACCTACCCAGAGGAGGTTGTGCACAAGTACAATTCCTAAGCCGTTTGCACATGCGGCTATAGTGTAGCTGCAAAAGGAAGTGGCTCTGACTGGTGTTCAGGTGGACCAAGCACTTACTCCGATTGTGTGTATGCTCAAGCGAAGAAAACCCATAGCCTTGCAAATGACTGTGTGCGTTCTGGAGAAAGTGTTGACTCAACGGGTTGACTTTGCGTGGGCGATCATACAACTCTATGGCGTACACGTGACTCAACCGATGACACATGCACAACCTCCTCTGGTAACGTGACGCAACCGATGACACATGCACAACCCCTTTCTGGAACCTACCCACACACATTTGTTCCTAATTAGTGCCCCTCCCTTGTCCAGGGGAAGAGGAGGAGCAGTATTGGCACAAGGTGCTGGATGGCAATGGGGGGAAGGATAGGTCGGGGGGAGGAGGGAGGAGAGGAGGGAGAGGAGGGAGGGGGAGGGGGAGGGGAAGGGGTTGGGGGCACAATCGTAAGAGGAGAGAGAGGCCTTCTGGAGCTGAGGGAGACAGTCACCCACCAGAGTCCAAGGCACAGAAGACAGCAGAAGACTGACTGACTTTGGTTAATATTATAATTTCAACATGATCCTGTTCTTGTACATACATGCCATTTTTCATGATTCAAAATATTATTGCAGGAATGTACTGTTTGCAAAGCGAAATAAGAAAGGCACTGAAGTGCAAACCCTCGGCGCAGTGATGATAGTGAACACACACGCACAATTATGTAAAGTAATGGGTGGGACAATGGTATCACCAGGTGTGGTAGAATTGTTGTACTTACTGGTGCTGTATTTAGGTTCATAGATAAGATTATTCTTTCCTCCCAAGCCTAACATAGTGAGCTACAAAGTTGGAGGCATACTTACTGATACTCTCACAGAGAAATGAGGGAAAACAAAATGGCTGCTGGCCACGTGGTCCCAATCAGCGTGCGCTGCCTGCCGCCGCGCCTCGGAGTCGCATGCGTTTTGGTGTATACACACATGCGCGTTGTTAAAATGGCCGCCCTTGCCGTACCGTACGAACAGGAAAACGCTCTAGCTCTGCAACGAAGCAGGTTTCAGAGAAAATCCCACATATTTTCTGACCTCCGTCGGCCGCTGGGTATGTAAACCCGTTTTGGACGCGATCTATAACTGGAGAAGTGAGTTCTCACTTAACTGACAGAATGACATACACGACAACTACAGTAACCCTCGTTGCACATGGGTTAATAATGCATGAGAGCCGTCCAACCAGCAACCATACAGGCATACAATTATGCGAGTTGCATGGCTAGGAGCCAATTATTCAGCATTTCTCTTGCCTAACATTACTGTGTGGTGTTTACTAAAGCAGATCATGCAGTGTAACTGTCGTGAAAATTCACATTTTATATACTAACACCCACTATATCTAGGTCGGTAAAACTGCAAAATTAGGTGTATATATTACACTCGCAAAAAATAGGGTATAATATTATACTGAGGAACATAATGGAGCTTGGAATGCAGAGAGGACGCTAGACCTTATTACAGATGTGACAAGTGACTGTGTTCGACCCCATGTGACAACATGAATGGGTATATTGGTCAACATAACATGTTGCACACAATAGACACAATACTTTCATGTCACATACTTTCATGTCTTCATGTCTATTGCATTACGGTATGAAAAATCTTGAGCGAAGAAATTCTCCAGAATCCACTTAATTAACTCGAACGTTGGCCGGTCAAGAGGGTCTTCCTTCCAGGTGTCGAGGATTATCTGGTAGAATCTATCAGGTGTGTTCGGGGGAGGAGGCATGCGATATCCAACCTGTAATTTTTTCAGGACTTCACTGTTGGTCATGCCAGGGTACGGAAATCGCCCGTAGGTCAACAGCTCGTACAGTAGGACCCCAAACGACCACACGTCGCTCTTGGTCGTGAATCGGTTGTAAAGGGCAGCCTCTGGAGCCATCCACTTGATGGGGAGTCTTGAGGTTCTATCATCGTAATCGTCGATGAGTCGAGACAGTCCAAAGTCAGATATCTTGCAGGTGTTGAGGTCACCAACAAGTACGTTCCTGGCTGCCAGGTCTCCGTGGATGTAGTCTCGGTCCTCGAGGTACTCCATACCAGCAGCAACTTGGGCGGCCATATCGACAAGACCACGCAGCTTCAGTGAGCGACCCTCTCCCCTCAGGTACTCGAGCAAGCTGCCTTGCGACATTAGCTCCATGATCATCATAAGAGGCTCTTCCTGCGTACAAATGGCATACAACTGCACAAGGTTTGGATGCCGCAGTGTTATCATGATTGCAACCTCTTCCCGAAATGGCTGCGGCTCTATAATCCCATTTTTAAAGGTCATGATAGCAACTGGTATGCTTTGATTCCATTTTCCCTCCCACACCTCCCCAAACCTGCCGTTATATCCGAGTTCGCTGCCAAAGGAGATGGAATCACAAGCTATCTCCCACTCTGTCTGTGTCTTGTGGACAGATCGGTCCGTGGTTTCTCCAGTGGGAGGCAAGGGGCAGTGAGGACAGTGACTAGTCCATCGGAATCCTTGGAGTAATGCTCTATTAGTTCCCTGATAGACTTGAAGACAGCTCGACTGGCGACGTAATAGATAGCCTCATGATCTGGGCGGCGAATGTGGTAGTGCTTCACACTGTCACCATCGTAGATAGAGAGGGTGAAATCCCCCGGTTTGCTATCACTCTCCCGAACCATGAACATTCCTCGAACATGGTGGATTTGGAGGATCCTCTCTGCTTCTCTTCTCCCTATTTTGCCAAAGTACCAGCTGCAGATTGAAGGAGGAGGCAGGAGGATTAACCCTTAGGCACGCATATCTAGAGAGGGTTACAGTCCTCTGTCTCTGTGTGTGTGTTGACTGACACTACAGGCTACAAAGCAGCTTATGAGCAATGCCAGCAGTTTCAGTGCTATATGAGGCCGTGAGAAAAGACGATTTCCAGAAACGACTATGCTAAAAAGCCATACCTCCACGTTTAGCCTAAGCCTGCCTATTTCACATGCACGGAAAAGAAAGTCAGGTGACGTTAGCATCGACGACCCATACCCATTGCAACTCTATATATAGGTTGGACGCGGAAGCGAGGTGTCTACGCTACATTGCAACCCGAGGGGCTGTGGAATGTTGGCGTCCCGAGGGCGCTACCCACATGCCCCGAGGGTTGCAATGTTGCGTAGACAACCGAGCTTCCGCGTCTAACCGGTTTAGACCGGAGTATCTGATTGGTGTTTGCGCGTTCAAATGGGTAGCAACAAGCTAGCAACGCTGCGCTCATTCCTCATTCCTTACCTTCGGATGGAACAAGACGCTTTCGTGTGAGACTCCGAGGAGACAGCCCCCGCCCCCCGTCAAAAATCGTTTACGTCATCATAAAACGCCCTCATTGGTGGTGCGCGTTTGAAAGGGTTTAGCAACGCACGGCAACGGCCCAATGTGTTTGTGTATCGCCAGAGCTGAAGAAGCCGACGCTTTTTTCGTGGAATATTGACGTGATTTCTGACTTTCGCGAGCTCCGGAGACTGTCCACAGACTTCTTGCAGGTGCACTACGCATTTTAAAAGAGCTACTTTGCCAGTCGCGCCTTCTACGCTTACATATACCGAACGCGGAATCGGCCAGTTTGCGCAGATAACGACTTTTGAGAATAGCCATTTTGTACGGGGAGATTGCTGTAGACCACCTGCAAACGCCATAGACACCTGAAACGAGGTGTCTATGAAAAATAAACCCCCCGCAATTCTGTAATCTGATTGGTCAATTGCGCGTGACTGCGGTCTAAAGCTATATATATAGCTGCAGTCGATGAGATTGCAGAATAGAGTGGAATGCAATCAGTATGCACTGTTACATCATAATTTTTATATAGTCTGTTGAAGGAGGACCCTTTTGTGAGCCCTGCTAATTATGGCTATAACATCTTATTGAACTACGTGCCACCATGCTCAGAGCGCTGTCTGTGCTAGGCACGTGTAGGTGGTGCTACCATTAGCCACAAACACTTGTGGTTTGTTCGTTATGATGTGTGTTTGACAGTTTTCTGCCTTTTATTGTTGGTAAGCGAAGCAAGCCCACCTAGGCGTCTAAATGCGAAATTTTCCCATATATTATGTAACGACCAACCGACCAACATATGTTTACGTGATTTTAAATATGCGCTAATCATGCATGAAATATTGAAATGCTCGCACTGCGTAATGCGCGCAAACCACGTGCGATATGCTCGCACTCGCTCGCCAAACAATGCGTTACATTCCTCTAGTTTTAATTTGTTTTGGGGTTTGTCTTTTGTGTACTCTGTCTGTTGTTTTGTTTCTGTTTAGTTTTTGGTTTGCTGTATTAGCTTTAACCATCCATGGACACATAAATGTGTCCAGAGCCTTCATAAGTCCATAAGAATATGCGGGTTTATAATAATAGGTGCTAATACTTACATCAATTTATGCTTATTTAAGCAGATACCCATGGCGTGCAAAGGGTTAATTTTCTCACACTGTGTAGTGTTTTTCAATGTTCGATTGTATTGGTCTTATGGCTTTATCTTGTTTTGACTAACGGGCGCAAGGTGAACGTGAACGGACTTTAGGCTAGTCTGGCATAACCTTCTTATTTCCTGTTTGAATGAAAAGCACTAAAGTGCAAACCCTCGGCGCTAAACGCGCGAGTTGTAGTCTCGCTGTATGCTGGCGGACGACGGAGCCAGTAACACGAGTCTCCCCGTAACACAGGGTAGTTGGTTAGAGCAATAGCTCAGGTGTTTCACAGGCTCACATATTTGATTTATTCAATCTATCCGCTCTTCTGTGCTCCAATGCTCTTGCCAGATGTTTTATAGATGGGAAGGCAGGGCTGCATCCACAAATTGCTCGCCACCTGAACTATTATGCTACATTGCGAATATACCTTGCTCAGCATGTTTATCCAAAGAGAAGCCTGTGGATCATACAACCAATGTGGCGTAGCGCATGCTCCGGCGAAAAATTTACATGACGCATGCGCATGCTGGAGAGGGCGCGTGCGCGATCGACCGCACGTTGGCTTTTTCGCTTGTTTTCACGCCATATCCGTCGTTTCAGGAAAATCGCCACATTAATATCAATCTTCTCTCGTCGTTCACAACCCGTTGGTGCCACTCATTGGCCGCCTTGTAGCCTGTAGTGCTAGAACTCGCGCGGACAGACAGAATGACAGAACGACTATCGTAACCCTCGCTGTGCATGCGCGCCGAGGGTTAATAAGCAGACCGGGTGCCCCCTAGCTAGCTAGACTACTACTGTACTGGGTGAACTAAAGTGCAAACCCTCGGCGAACTGAGCATGTGCGGTACCGCTAATTGATGGGCTGGGCTTTTTATGCCTTTACTCGTGGTATCCCGCTAGTAGCTCGCGGAGAGTCTGGCACGGGCTAGCTACAGTAGTAAATAGCATGCGGGAGTCGATACATGCCCTTCGTTGTGACTTGTTGTGCCTTCAAGACACACAGAGCGAACGGAAGCACTGAAGTGCAAACCCTCGTCGCACTGTGACGCGCGCGCGTAAGTAAACGCATGCGCCGTACCACTAATTGATGGGCTGGGTTTAGTTTTAGCGGTTACTCGTGGTCTCTTGCCAGCTCGCGCAGAGTCTGGCGCGGGCTAACTACACTACTAGATAGCATGCGAGAGGCGATACACGCCCTGCGTTGCATCTTCTGGTGCCTCCGAGGTACGCAGAGCACGCGGACCGATCATGCCGTAGTAAGCCGTTGTGTATTTGCATATTGGCTTTCCCCGCCCTAGCTTAGCAACGGATCGTTTTCAGAGAAAACCGTTCGAAAATTCTGACCTTCATTGCCCGTTCAGTAGGTGGTATCCTTTGTGAGACGAACGAACACTCGAGAAGTGAGATGACGAGTAACGGACAGACGCACACAACCGTAATCCTCGCTGCGCATGCGCCGAGGGTTAATGACCGAAACTAGTGATAGGTTGTCCCTTAGCCATGTTCTAGGGACATACAGTGGACTACTGCAGTAGCTCAATTTATGCACCAAAAACAGTGGTTTCTCCAAAGGCACTTACTCTTCGGCTGCCAGAGTATCACACTTTGCCACATATTGGCGGGGAATGTAGCCTTCTTTCAAGGAGTTTAGATTGCGAGCTCGCCACCAATCACCTTCCTTCTATGTGACAACAGAGGGGGAGAGAGAGAGAGAGCGTGAAGATAGGGAGAGAGATCGAAACGAAGTAGTAGTTATCTGACACTGATAAATGTGGCACTGTATATATTTTCCCTCTATAGTAATGAGGAACCACTTCCTATATACTAACCTCTTCGCTGATGATCTCTAACTTTTCTCCCTTTCTGAAAGCCAGGCTCTCGCTTGTCTTCTGCTCAAAGTCATACAGAGCTACAAACAGTGGACCCTGAACAGCAAAGAGAGATTACTACCCTCCAGATACTGTATACACTAAATACCTCAGGCACATAGAAACTGTCATTGGTTTCCTCTGCCTGTGATTTTTCCGTCACGTTAAAGTGTTCCTGAGAAGCAAAAGAGAGGATCCTATTAGCTTTGGTAATATGTCAGTGAACTAAATTTCCAGTGCAAGAATGCAATTAGGTATCCATTGTTAGTCTACATCTATACTGCCACGTTCCCATTAACTCACTGGTCCAGGTCCTAAAGTTGCTCTGTCATCACTGTATGAAATTCCAAAGGTATGCAGATTACTCTAGATTGCATGCCGATAATTCTCAGCTAACCTAGTGTTCAGTGGAGCGTCACATCTCATGGGGCAAGACTTGGCGTGGGTGTGAAAGGTAGTCATCTCTCCCTGCCACCCACAGCCTCTATCCTCGTGACGACAGCACACGTGGAGTGCGTTCACTTCGCGCCGAAACCGCTTGTCCAACATTGTGTTCCAGTGAGCCTTCTTGCACAGCGGACACGGCAACTTCTCCCTCCGTATCTTTGCAGCAGCTTCCTGCGAGATATGTTTACCGCAGCATGACGTGAGGTGAGGCTGGAGCAGTAGACCCATTGTGACTGGACAGAAAAAGTCCGCAGATGGCTGCTCAACAAATCTGTATTCGTCCATTTCCTCCTTTCCTTCTCCACTGTTGGTTGTGCATTACAAAACAAGACATTTTCATTGTAGTAGGTTGTGCATTACAAAACACTGTAGTTAAAACTATACATTTTCATTGTAGCAATGATAAATGACATAATGTATACCTTTTTGCAGGCGAGCCTTTGTTTTCCAAGCTGCCACTGGAGGTAGGAGTAAGGGAGGGGGCCACCTATTGAAACAGTAACTATAGTTTTACTGATAATTCTTATAAGAGTGTAACCTACCGGCATTTTGTAGAAACACTTTCCGTCAATGTCCAATCTAATAACGCGGAAATGTCTGAAGAGCTGAACGGGCGCCGTTGTCTTTGTCAATCTGTCGAGGACGGAATTAGGCAAAAGCCAGGTAACGGTAAACGACCCAGCCCGGATGCTGTAGATTAACATGGCACACTTGTCCAGGTTGTAAGCCTGGGCATAGCGCTGCCGGAACTCCTCAACCATCTCCAGATTGACTTCCCCGGGCCATTCGAATTTAACGACCACTTCCTTGAAACTTTCCGGTATGTTAGCTCCGAGTTTCGAAGCCTCGGCCAGGCAGAATAGCTCCAACGCAGTGCTCCTTCTGAAATTCTCAAGTTCTCCTTTGTAGCTGGCCATTTCGGTTGCGATGGGGTCGAACTCTGCTTGCTTGAGAGTCAGGACTTCAATGAGTTGTTCCAGGAGATCAAAGGCAAGATAGTTCCAGTAGAGATTCAGGTCTCCAAACAGCTCCCAGTGGTCTTCGCACTTGCGCAGGGTTTTGTGCTCCTTTTTGAGGAACATTTTGTGTTCGTCTACCGCTTTGATGGACATCAACAGGAATACGACGGTTTTCACGACCATTTTGCATTTCTCAAGGCATTCGATTGTCGACATCTTGATGGCGGCAAACCGTCGACGAAAGGTTTTCACCTTCTCCTTCACTCCTTCTACTGAGGCGAGGGTGGTACCTATAGAATGTTGAGAACAAAGTACAGGTGCATAGGTACAATATTATACAGTGGAACCTCTGATAAAGGACCCTCTGAGATAGGGACGACCTCTCTACAAAGGACACTTGTTTCAATCCCATGCTAGTACTTTAGTGACCTCCGAGATAGGGATGACTTCTCTACAATGTAAAAAAATCATTTGCCCCATAGTGTCCCTTGTTTGGAGGTTCCACTGTATACTACACATTCTGACCTGAAGTAGATACTGGACTCCGAGGAGAGGATGGGAGAGAAGATGATAAGGAAGGTTCCAACTGGATTTCGTCATTGGATGGAGCAGTAGTACTTGCTGCAGACTTTGCGTCTAAATGGAATGTGGCAGTATCAGCTAATTTGGTAAGCCCTCTGCATTCGGGCCATATTGCCGCCTCATTCCAATGGCATGCATGATATGCTTTGATGTAATAGACCACAGTAGTAACTATGCATAAATGTATGACTTAAACCTACAAGCGGTAGCATAATAGAGATGCCGGTTTCAACAACAGACTCAAGTTACTACATGTAGTTCCTATGTAGGAAAGAGCCTTTCGTACATCTATGGAGTTGTTCACGGTGGTTAAGAGGTTAGTTTGTACACTTCGCTCGTGGGACTAAAAGTGGTATAATAACCATAGTTGTACTCCAAGGGTGTTATGAACCTAGGCTCACCTGTCCCAGTGGTCTGTGACATGAATCGATGCAGTCGAATGACACGGACTATCATAAAACTCGAAAGCCAGATCTTTCAAACTTCCTACTAGCCTAGAAGGCACCACAGGACTGCTCTTGTTCTACCCGGACATCTTGCGGTCAAAAACCACACCGCCCAACTCGACGTAGATCATACCGTCACCTAACTCGATGTACCAGATACGTTCCGAGTTGATCTTGTGATTGATGCAGTCATGCAAATATTATAGGTACGATATTATACACTGGAATCTCCGATAAGAAACCCTCCGAGATAGGGACGACCTCTCTACAAAGGGCCCTTGTTTCAACCTCATGCTAATACTTTAGTGTGTTGTTCGACCTCCGATATAGGGACAACCTCTTTACATGGAAAAAATCATTTGCCCCATAGTGTCCCTTGTTCAGAGGTTCAACAGTATACTACATTCTGACCTGAAGTAGATACTGGACTCAGAGGAGAGGATGGGAGAGAAGATGATAAGGAAGGTTCCAACTCGGTTTCGTAATTGGATGGAGCAGTAGTATTGGCTGCAGACTTTGTGTCTAAATGGAATGTGGCGGTATAAGCTAAATTTGGTCAACCCTCTGCATTTGTACTGGGTCATATTGCCATATTTATTGGCGAGCGGGAGCGAGCCGACCTAGTCGTTCATTCGAGTGGAATTTTCTGTATAATATGTACGTCGTGTAAGTGCGCATGCGCGGCTTTGTACGCGCAATTTTTGATTGACTTTTGGACGACGAGACGACTTCGCTGGAGCGGGTCCTGTAGGACAACGACTTTTCGTTGCTTTTGCTGTCTCGTGGTTTGAGCAGCAGCGGGTTGAGTCATGCCCATGTGCTGCCGCTGTAATGGCAGCGGGCGCTGCAGGAACTGTTCGTGTTCGAAGGCCGGCAAGCCGTGTGTCGACTGCCTACCGCAACGTAAGGGCAGATGCTGCAACGAGTGTCATACTTCGAGTCAAACGCCTACACAACCGAGCAGTCAAACTACCCCACAGGCTTCCAATATTATTCCGAGTTTAGGCTCAGCGTGCGTTGGAAGTCAAGATACCCAACCGCCAACCCAGCCTTCTCCTGACAACGAGATGGCACATGAAACGTCCGATCAACGGTCTATGGCTGACAACAGTGGAATGTCGTCTTTGACTGACAACAATGGAATGTTAGGTGCCGGACCTGATTTTCTTCCAGATTTTCTTCCAGAACAACAAGATCAGCAAATACTACGAGATCAGCAAATACTTCCAGAGATAATCCCAAGTGACCAGACTATAATTATACTCCAACTCCTGAAACGGTATCTCAACATCCACTCAGCCAACCGTCTAATCATGGGCTGTCAGCCACCCCTGATTGGCCTTCACCAGCCCTACACCCTCCAGATTTTCGTTGGGGCTCTTACGAAGGAAAAGCATACTATGATGCCGTAACAACTGCCTACAACGAAGTCATCCATTGGAGACGCAATGTTTTCCTGGTGCCATCAGGTACGACTGGAAAGGCTTTTGTTTCTGAGCTAGCTCGCCTTATGCAATCCTATGCAGACGGCTCAAGCCTTGAGAGTATCGCCATGAAGCGATGCCTCCCGCAACCTATGCTCTGCATTGGCCACAGTGGGTCGCCGCATATGCACTACCCTTGTCCATCCAGAGGGGTTGAGCACATTCGTGGCATGCCGATGGATCCCACTCGACAAATGTCCAGGCGTGAGACCCATCGGAGTTGGAGAGGTCCCGAAACGAATTCTAGCAAAGGCTGTGCTACGGATTGTGGGTCGAGATGTTGAAGAGGCAGCCGGTCCTCTCCAGGTATGTGCTGGTCAAGACGGTGGATGTGAGGCAGCAGTACATGCCATGCGACGTATCTTCCACCACCCTGACATGGAAGGAGTCTTGCTGGTGGATGCCACAAATTCCTTTAACACGATCAACAGGCAAGCTGCCCTCCAAAACATCAGCATCATCTGCCCATCAATAGCACAAATCCTGATCAATACCTACAGAACACCGGTCAGGATGGTAATTGTCGGAAGCGGAGAAATCGCCTCAACGGAGGGCACTACACAGGGAGATCCATTGGCGATGGCCATGTATGCCCTGGCAGTAACCCCTCTAATCCACCAGTTAAGAACAAATTCACCGGATGTACAGCAAGCCTGGTTCGCGGATGACGCAACAAGTGCAGCCTCCTGCAACAAACTGAAGACTTGGTGGGACGACCCCATAGTGCTCGGACCAACATTTGGATACTATATACCCAAACCGTTCAAAAACCCACTTGGTAGTGAAGCCTGAACATGTAGAAACGGCCAGACAGTTATTCACTGACACCGATGTGAATATCTCCATTGAAGGGAAACGTCATCTGGGTGCAGCTCTCGGGTCCAGGACCTTCACAGAGGAATATGTGACCAACAAAGTGCAGGGCTGGACACAGGATATCACACGTTTAGCTGAAATAGCTACCACCCAACCACATGCAGCTTTCACCCATGGCTTCTCTAGCCGCTGGTCCAGAACGATCCCTGACATTCATGATCTACTACACCCCCTGGAGACTGCTATCCACCAATGTCTGATCCCAGCCATCACTGGCCGAGCACCCTGCTCCAGACAGGAACGAGACCTCCTCGCCCTCCTGAAGACACATTTTCACATGCGGTGCCTCGCGATATGCGCCGATCGATCTAGCCAGCTAGAGAACTCTCCTCCATTCGACGGCATGCGCTGCAACCTTCGGTGACTGACCGAGGCTGTACCTCTTCCCAATCTTCATGGTTCCAAGGTGCAACTTGCAAATACGCTAAGATTGCTCGTGCACATACTCCTGCATGCCAGCTGCCTGGTGGACCACGACTGATGAGCTGAAAGCGTAAGGTAAGTACCGTTCTGCTCACCTGCTCACCGTTCTGCCAATGTGCAATACGCATGTAACAGCGACATGTAGATCTGTCTTGCTTCACGAAAGGAAAGCTGTGCGCTGACGGCACGTTATGCAGCCCGAACATCGCGGGCAAATCCCAAGTTGGGTCGCTCCCGCTCGCCAACAATGTTCAGCATTTCCACTAGTAGTCTACTCATCATGTACTGCCCCATTCCAATGGCATGCAGATATGGTTTGATGTAAATGGGCGAGCGGAGCGAGCCCACCTAGTCGTGTCTTCGGCTCGAATTTTCTATTTGCCGAGCACATTAGCGTGAGGCAACTACTCCGGGTTGTATTCGCGTACGTACGTACGTGTCGGTCACGAGAATGTCAATTAGTCACGCTTAGGGGAAT
>CASHTH010003691.1:0-28677 GCA_030341885.1 Geodia barretti
TGCCTACAGCACTAATGGTGGAAAGATACTGGTTGTTTCCGTTTCAGTTTTGCCTCTCTAGACCATAGTGCCTGTATGAGTGATTCACCCGCCAGCTAAGCTGCCTCGTTGGTAGAGCCCTCTCAGAAAACACAGAGTGCTCTCTTGGCCTCTTATGAGTGACTATCAATCAAGCCCAGCCAGCTGAGCTGCCCCAGGTTGGTAGCGCCCTCTTAATAACCCGAGTGCTCTGCCTGCGCGTATGAGTGATTCCGCCCAGCCAGCTGAGCTGCCCAGTTGTAAGCCCTCTCAGAACACAGATGGCTCTGCCTTACTCTGTGTAGTGGTTTCTGCTTCTGGCACAGCCAGCTGAGCTGGCCTTCAGTTTGGTAGAGACCCTCTCTAGAACAACGAGTGCTCTGTATGAGTGCTTCAGCCCTCGGGCAAGCTGAGGCTGCCTCCTTGGGTAGAGCCCCTCTCTAGAACACCGAGTTGCTCTTGGGCCTTGCCTCTGTATGAGTGATTCAGCCCACCAGCTGAGCTGCCTCAGTTTTAGATCTCTGCCTCTAGAACACGAGAGTGCTCTGCCTTGCAAATCGTATGAGTGATCAGGCCCGCCCGCATGAGGTGCCTAATCAGAATTTTATAGCCCTCTCTACGACACCAACACGATTCTCTCAATGCCTTCCTCTCGTTACCAACATTACCCCCATCCTTTCCTCTAATTCTAATTCATGGTGGGTGTGGATTTCCTCCGCCAGACCCCACAGCTGCTCGAGGACCTCCACAAGACCATCAAACATCTGTGCATTCGCTGCTGCCACAGTTCAAGACAGAGGAACGCCCACTTTTTCCCTCATGTTAACCCTTAGAGCACCACAGTCCCTCTTTTTCCGTTAATCCTTTTGTGCTTGATTGCCCCCTTTGTGTCCAGGCCACATTTAACCCCTTTGTAGTCTTGTCAAGTTAAACCTGGTGCCAGCACCTTAATTTTCATTTTACCAACCACAAGTTGTAGTCCACTTGCAACTGGATACACTCGTCTCTTCTTCTGCTGACTCTTCAAAGCTCACTATTTTTTAAAACCTGTTAAGGAATGCATGATTAGTATTTCGACCAACTGTTCATCATATATGATACACAAAGAGATAAATGTTGCACACTGAATTCTCGTACTACGCACACCAGTCCATAAGTGGAATTTTTGAATATTGCAACCCAATTTTTAATTGCCTCTGGCGCTCAGATTCTTGTTGATCTTGAATCACCCAGCCGCAACTGCCAAGATCAAACATGGCAACTCCGAACCCTCATTACGACTCCACTCTCCAAACCAACCTCGCCCGGATCCTTGCACCCCAGTCCCCCGAGGAGGAAGGACTCGCCTTACTCTATTACCATGGAAACACTTGTTTAGCACGTTGCCATGGGAACATCCTTTGCACTCGCTTTTTCGTATTCGGTGGTTATGTTTCAGTGTGTTTTGGCTTGGTCATGCACGATACATGTAATGTCCTTGAAACGTTTCTGTAATACACATCACTAATAGCACAAAAGACCCTTCACATCATTACAATTATTTAGAATTATCATTGTGACGTTACTATAAATCTTCGCCTGAAAAATCATTGTTAAATATTTGTACATTACTGTGTGCTATTTTGTATGATATTTATCTTTTGTGGTCGAGACAAACCGGTTGAATAGTGCTGAGAATACTTTTTAACAATCCCTTTTGACTGTGGCTTATCTAAAATTCTCCTTCTGTCATTAATTTTATTGTAAACTGAAAATCCGTGTTATTGTTTTTTGCCCTTTATCAATGTTGCTGTTGCACGCATGCTTACGCGTATTGGGAGCTACACGTTGCGGTGGCCGTGATCGTGGCGATGACGCGGGTCAAAAGTTCAATCGAACATTGCGGATACCAACGTCGATCACGGTAATCGCATGCGTATGAAATCCGCGCATTGCGCGAACATAGAAACACCAAAACCAGTCGAAACGACGGTATGTGACGAGACTTATAAAATGGTGATCCCGGGACCGCTGGTGTCCCCCGTGTGTGCGTGGCTACAAAGAAAACTGGATCGGATCAACGAGATCAAATATCGTCTTGTTGACGGTTTAGTGCCTAATACGCTGCATATTGGGATAATAATATTCAAGGCTTGGGACCATTGACCTTTACTGCATAGCTTTGTCGCCCTCTCATTCCTCAACTCTCTTTCTTCTCCACACTCTCATCACTGCTCTCAGTTCTTCCTCTTTTCCTTCCAACTGTTTCTCTTTAAAACAGGGACTTTCCACCAAGCCCTGTGGCAGAGAGACTGCAGAATGCAGAGTATCAAGAGTGATCACCTCAGACTGGAGCCTTGAGGTTTGGATAATTTCATAGTCAAATCAGAGACCACCAAAACCTCCCACCAATTGCCGCTCATGTTGCCCACCCGGCTCAAAACATTTGTCGAGAAAAAGTCGAGAGGTAATGATTAGAAGTAAATACAAAAATTTTTTCTTCTGGCGTTGATTTCTTTTGCTGCCTGACCTTCATATTCACACTTAGACCAGCCGCAGAGCTCATAAATGTGTCCAGGGCTCTCCATAAGATTTTATGGGGTTTATGATACTAGGCTCTAATGATTTATTCAGTAAAATTATGGTGATTTAAGAAGATAACTCCATATGGGCTTAAGAGTAATAAACTATGAAACCACGGAATGTTTAGCACGTAGAAATGTGATCTGGGAGGTAGCATCGTAGGCAGGTGTGCATTAATTTGAGATGTGTATTCTTTAGTAATCGGAGGGTTTAACTTTATTGGAGGGTTTACTATTTCATGACACATACGACATAGCTATCTTTCTAGCTCTCACTTACACTTTCAGTGTTGTTTAAGAGAGACGATAGCTTATTCGTCATGCAGTGTGGACCTCAGTCGCGGAAATGGAATGTTAGATCCCTTTCGCGACTTTTGACCCTCTCTCTACTCTCGTTATTCGGCTACTTTTGACCTCTCTCTCTCTCTCGGCTACTTTGACCTTCTCTCGTACTCTCTCTTTCAGGCTCCCCGCTACTTTGACTGGGCTCTATCTCTATCGCTTCTCAGCTACTTGTGGGCTCTCTCTCGTCTCTTCAGCTTGAGATGAAGCAACGATACTCACGTAGTGGTCTACGACACAACGCCAAATTTGGGTTCTACTCCGTTGGAAGGATTGGTGGATGTTCAAGGTATTATTGCCACGCCCACAACATCTATTTATACATAATAAACGTACAATTATTACGGTAATCGTGACAGTGCCCTCAAATAGTTTTTCTTCTTCAGGTGTTTGGTCATGATAAAATTGTCGGTGTTAGACGGAGGTCTGCCCAAGTGTGTGGCCGAGGAAGACCTACTGTAGCAGCGAGCAACCCCAATAACGCCCGCCGTCTTCAAGGCAACTTAACCGACCCCACCTCGTCCGAGAAATGGGGCAAATCATGGACACTACCACACCAAGAAAGACAGGTTCTTACATCCCATCAATTTTGAGTTATATTATTAACCTCATTCCATTATTTTAGCACTATATTTGACCATTCTGCAAAAATTTATGCACCACGAAAATTGTCCCACAAATTTTACTACTTCAAATAATTATACCAATTGCTACGATCCCATAAATTTGCACTTTCCTCTCCTCCTTCTAAAGTGATAGACAGTCGTCCAAAGGTCGATTCGACGGAACAGCTCCGGAACCGAACAAGTCCCTCCATAGCGGCACTCCTTGGCACCACACGATATGTCCCGTTCACAGAACTCATTCACCAGACTCCAAGACCTCAAGACAAAGAGGCCATCAGGAGGGTACGTACATAGTGTGCCATTCTTTTTTCGTGTGAGAATATTTCCGGCACAGAAGGTAGAAAAGTGTTGTTGAAAAAGACCTATTGATCTTAGTAACATTCTCTCTTTGCTGACATGCGCGAAAAATTAATTCTCGTTCATTCACTTGCGAAAAACAAAATCACGTTGTTCATTTGCTCTATGAGGTGTTTACGAAGTAGAAGCTGCATTCCCTCGAGACGTAAATCTCTGGCTCTAGTGTTTGAGTGCAGGACTGGCCTGTCGCAGCTCCACCGCACAATACTGACGTGCGGAGAGGCTGCGTCGTGGCTCGTTTGTTGCCTCTCGCTGCGTCACTCATCTCGAGCCGAGATTCCCGTCTATCGCTTGTAAGACTATCAGTACCGCCTATCATTATGAGCTCATTATCACCAATGATTTCATGCCTGGCCACCAATCCTTTCCGAGGGACGTGGCCGCCCCTATCAGCTATGATCACTCGTAACCAATCCGACTACCTGCAGCCCCTAGCCTTATGTCTCGTACCCCTGTAGCTATGATTGAAAAGGCGTCACCCAATGTACTACTAAAATTAGAAAAGGGTTTTTTTGTGACATGTTTTTTTTCTCTCTCTCTAGGAGTCTTGGACTGATGTGTGGTAGGCAGAGAGTTTCTCCTGACCGCACCACCAACATCTGCGGGTCAAAGGTGACGATCTCGTCAGAAGTGAATTTTAGTTGCGGTCACAAACAACATGAAAACAAGCAGTACTGGCTTGTGTGTGATAATAAGTAATTTTGACATTTCACGAACAGTTACTAGCGCATGAAATTTTGTGACATCCTCTGCAAAAACCATTTAGCAAAAAAATCTGCATAATACACTTTGCAGTGATCTTAGATGCATGTACTGTATGATGATGCAAGGGTATTAAAATTTTTTATGTGTCAGAAATAATGACTAAACTGTTGTGACTTTATTGTGGCGGATTATGTTGGGGAGGATTTGCTGGAAGGCGTCTAGCCAGGCTTTCTTGTCGAAATCTCCGTTGGCTTGCAGAGTGTGAGAGTGCCGGGAGACAGTTGGGTCCCTGCAGCTGACTTTGATGAGGTTCTTGGATCCTGCGAGAAAGGGAGAGAGGAGGAGGGAGAGAGAGAGAGAGAGTAGCAATTTTGAAAGGGTTTTCCTCTTTGACATTCTGAAATACCTGGCTAATATGAACCATTTTGAAATCCCCACACATTATAAGAATAGCACAACTAACTAGCTACTGTTATAGTGAAATTCCTGTTAATATGAACAATTTTTGATGGTCCGCTGGAGTTCATATTAACGAGGTTCCACATTATGAACATACACCTATATTATATATACCTGAGCCACCACTGGCCCTGAGGGTTCCTCTGAAGGAGCCACTGCTGATCTTGGTGTCTCCATCAGCCACGTCTTCCACCTCCAGACTGGCCACTGGTATCGGCTGCACAGAGGAGAAGACTAGATTAGAGTGCTGGCCAACTTCTTCAGAAAGATTTCGTAGAAAAAAAGTAGTGCTTATGTGTGAGAGCAAAGATTTGTAGGAGGATAGACCAAAAAATTTACATGGGCACTGACTCCTGTAAAGCCAATGAAAAGCACTAAAGTGCAGACCCTCGGCACACTGTGGAACCCATACACAAGTGTGGCACCACCACAATTGATGGTCTTGACCATGCATCAAAAAGAACAGCATGTTATGTACTATTTCCATGGATAGGTTGAAAAAATGCCCAGCCCCATTTCTGTTTGAGGCCCAAAAAATATATAAGGTTGAAAAATTGCCAACCTTTCATCTCTCTATTAATTTTCGTATTACCTGTGGATTGTTTAGTGCAAAAAAAAAAACGCCCAGCCCTTCATCTCTCCAGACAGACGTCTACGGACGTAGTGCAATGTCCGAACTGTACGCTGCCCTTTGAGAAAGGTGGGTCAGTGGTAGATTTGTGGGTAAGGGGAGGAACCAGAGCTGTTCCCAGCCAATGCTCTGAACCATCTGACATTTTAGTGCGGGGATAGAGGATTCGAACTGGGCACCTATGGTGTCAGTCCCCACGACTCTAACCACCTAGCCACTCGGGCTGGCCTTGAGAAGTGATGAAAAAACGTTCCACTTATACCAACAGCCAATGCTCCTATTACATCATTGTAAAAAAGGCGCACACCCCCTGGGATCGAACCAGGGATCTCACGATCAAGAGAGGGGGTGCTTATCCACCAGACCACCACCATTACTTGAATGGGAACAGTGTAAATGAAAAGCACTAAAGTGCAAACCCTCGGCGAAGTAGCTCGAAGAAAGTCTGACACGGGCTAGCTACAGTAGTAGATAGCACGCGAGAGTCCATTCGTTGTGACTTCTTGTGCCTTCAAGATAGACACAGCAAGCGGACCCGGTCGAGGTGCCTGTGCTAAATATAAGCGCATGCGCATTATCTGCCAGCGATAAAATGGCGACTACCGGCATTAGCCATACAAAGCGCTCTAGCTCTGCAACGGATCATTTTCACAGCGTAAGACCCAGTCCACTAGCTCTTCTCTGAAGCAGGTGAAGCTGATAACCATGAAGCATCCTCCAGGGATCGACCCCATGGCTGCAGACAGACAGACAGACAAACACCCAACTACAGTACCCTCGCTGCGCATGCGCGCCGAGGGTAATAATTATTAATTATAAACCTGTCTGTAGACTTGGTAGGCGAGAGCTGAAGATCTGGTTGAAGGTCGAGTCAACACCAGAGCTTCGTCCAATAGGAACACATGCAGTTTCTGAGGACGAGAAAGAGAGAGAGAGAGAGAGAGAGAGAGACAGACAGAGAGAGAGAGTGAGTAGAGAAGAGAGAGAGAGAGAGAGGGGATTATGTAATACATCGTGCAAAGCTACATTGTAGTGTGAAAACCACCAGAACATCATGCTTACATGAAATCTAGAGAACAGTGTGAACAAAAGTCTATCCATCATATTGTGTCAATTAGTACAAGCAGTAATAAGGTTGAAGGACGTATATACCGATCCACTCTTGTTCCTAAGAACGCCACTGCAGAGAATTTGAGTCGAATCATCGATTGCCTGACATCTCTGTGGGTTGGAGCAAGAGGAGGGAGGGAGGGAGAGGAGACGATGATAAGAGAATGAGAATGTACGTATATACAGTGGAACCTCTCTCTAAGGACACCCCTGAAATGAGGACACCTCTCTAATAAGGACACTTTCTTCTGTCCCATTGGTGTCTGGATTAGAGAGCCACCTGGTCGTCATGAATGTACTCCAGCCTGGAGACGACGTCGAGACATTTTGCGACGCCAGTTCTTCGATCGATTTCCTTCAAAACCTCCTCAAATCTGACCGTCTGCACATTTAACATGAACATTACGTACCATAAGAACTCCACTAGAAAGTTCTATATAATGTAACTTACGGCTTCATCCAATATGCTATAGTCCTTGTGGGCAGAAGGTGTCTATATAATATAAAGAAAGAAAGCGAATATATTTCATTTGAAATGTGTAGAGTGATTATAGTTTACCTTTTTTCTTACTTCTTTAAGTAGTATTGGGTACTTCATGATCCTCGATCGTGGGCCATCTTTTAGAGAAAGGAAATACAGATACATACATACATACTACATACATAGATACATACATACATACTACATACATAGATACATACTACATTACATACATACATACATACATACATACATATGATACATACTACATACATAGATACATACTACATTACATACTACATTACATACATACATACATATGATACATACTACATACATAGATACACAGTGCATGCTCTAATCCAGACACCAATGGGACAGAAGAAAGTGTCAATATTAGTGAGGTGTCCTTATTTCAGGGGTTGAATTGCACGCAAGAACTGTTCTTGGGGAAAGAAAAGGGTGTCCTTATTAGAGAGGTGTCCTCATTTCAGGGGTGTCCTTAGAGAGGGCCATTATCTATTAATTCACCTAGGAAGGTCCAAAGGTCGATCTTTCTTGAAAACTCAGAATCCAGGCACCTCTGTGGGATGAGAAGAACCACTAATACTTGCACCTACATACGTACCTGTGTGCAGTAAGACATGTATGTATGTTACCTGTAGGAAGTCTTCCAGTGGGGGATCCTGTCTCTTTGCCTCCAGAGTCTGTTTGGCTGTCACCAGATTAGCACAGTAGTCGGCATACGGAGAGAGGGTGGAGGACTGGGGAATAGACAGATGAGATGTGTATATAGGAGAGAGGGTGGAAGACTGGGGAATAGACAGATGAGATGTGTATATAGGAGAGAGAGGAGAGGGCCTGTATATATCTCGCCTCTGTATTTCGCTATGTATATACATCCCCGTCCTATCTTTCTATTCCTAGTATCTCACACCTCTATCACTGTCCATATTCCTACATATTATCTTGCCTCTATTTTGCTGTCCCTATCACTATTAGCACCGCTCCTATCTCTATCTTGCCCCAATTAGTATACTAAGGTGTATTACATTATGTACCCATTGAAGTAGGGTGTCTCCAATGCTATCGATGCACTCGCCGTGGCAACCAGTAGACCTCAACTCCTCCAACTTTGTCATCAGGTCTACAAAAAAAAAAGAAGAAAAAGAAAAAAAAAGAGAAGAAAAAAAGGAACACATGAATGAAGGATTGTCCTATAGTCAGATGTGTCCTTTGTACAATATAGAGGTTCGATCACCAAGTGTCCTTCTAAAGAGAGATGGCCTTCATAGACAGGCTCTTGGCAATTCGAGGTATTGAATATTAGCCCAGAGTCCTTTATGCATGTATGTATGTATGTATGTATGTACATATGTACATGTACTAGCCTTCATGAAGTGTGAGGATGATTTGTATATTTCCAAAGATTTTGCAGTGATCTTCTTCAGAAATGAGGTTCAGCCTCAGCAGTGGATGGTAGAAAATCTGAGAGAGAGAGAGAGAGAGAGAGCATCGTAAAAATACAATGCTATAGAGGCACAACAATGAATCAAAACAGAGAAAATTCTTTTGCAATACAAAGGAAAAAAGATGAACAAAACTCCCTATCATAGCCCCATACATCTATGATGCTAGGTACCATGCCAATCCCTATATACTAAGTACTACCGTACTTAGTGATCCTAGCATCAAACTTCAACATTAGCTCCTAACTTACATTGATGATCATTCGCAGGTCTTCCACTAGCTCTGCTTCCGTCTTGAATATAGAGTAGAGTGCCTGAAATTATTATTAGCAACAACACCCTAAAATAGTAACAGTGTTTGTACGACCTCACCTCCTGTCGTTTAACCTCTTCTCTACTGTATTTCCCGTCCATGTCCTCTTTACGTACACAATCCACCCAGTTTGCTGGTAGTTGGCGTTTGTTGGACTTGCGTCGCCGTAGAGTTTTCGTCAGTGTGGAGGGCGGGCAATATTTAGGGAGGGTCGTCGTCCTGGCGATGGAAGGTGGGCGATATTTAGGAGTAGGGGAGAGGGGCGAGTCTCGAGAAAAACTGAAGGAACGCTAAAAAGTGTGCAAAAGAGAACGTGAAAAAGAAGTGACGGATTCCAACACAAAAGAAGAAAGAGAAAATGAACAAGGGAATTGTTTCTCGTTGTTGTTTACATGAAAAGGAGGAATTAAAAACCTTGATGCGGCGTTTGGCGGACTGAAAAGGTGTGTCTTTGACGATGTTGGCCAGAGACTGAATGGAGGGTGCTCTGGACAACGGTCGCCGTGGTTTCTTGGTGTGAGGCTCCTGGGACGAGGGAGAGTGAGGGAGCAGTGGTTTGGGTTTGGAATAAGGACAGGAGAGTGTTGGTTTGGAACGGGGACAGGTTTTGAATGTGATCAGAAAAGCTAACACATAAAGATGAATAATATTTTCTGACCCTCTTGGGGTTTTTCTGTGGTTAACATTAGTATAATTAGCCATTGATGTTTTAACAAGAAGTCATAACAACAGAAATTTTGGGAATTAGATTAGAAAGTGGGGGTAAATGAGGGAGAGAGGTGGGGAGAGAGGGAGGGGAGGGACTGACGGTAAAATGGAGGTCGACGCTCTGAGTGTCCAGGTCTTCGCGACTTCTCTTTCTTGTCCTCATGACTCCCTCCCTCTCCCCACCCTCCTCACTCTCTGGGACACCGCCGGGGAAATTGCTAGAGAGAGAGAGAGGCAGGTTATAAACCATAATCTGAGTTCTCTCCATTTTGTGTGTATATTTACGTATGTATAAACAGTGGAACTGCTAATAATTATTATACAAATGGAGGCTCTGAATAAAGGACACCTCCCTATAAAAGACACTTGTTTTAATCCAGTGCTAATACTTTAGAATATTATTTCCTCTGAATAAAGGAAACATTTGTATAGTGGCCAATTTTCATGGGTCATTCCTTATTTGGAGGTTTCACTGTACAGGCAAATCAACAGCTATACTATCTCACCAAAGGCTCATTTGCTCTAGTACAGAGTGGGAGGGGGCAGGGGGGACGAGTCGAGGGCAGCTCTTGACGGCTCGTGGCGTGAGACGAACGTCGATGTCTCTGACGTCCAGAGAAGGAACGGAAGGCGAGTCCATCTCCAGCTTCTTGGCTTTTTAGCTTCTCCAGCGACAACCCTGGCCCTAACGTCGAGGAAAAAGGACTTCTAATGTCTTTGTGATCGGGATTGAGCCAACTAGAGCTTTGTTCTCCTTCAAATCGCCTCCGAAGCCTATCTTCACCCCCTCTCTTTCTTCGCTCGCTCGTTTGAATTTTCGCGGTGAAGGTCCACTACGCATGCGCAAGTTCCAGTGGGCGTGGACAAATCAATTAACCCCTTTAGCGAGCTCCTCTTTGAAAATCCGCACCGTTCAGCTGTGTCGTCGCATATCTGCGGTTTGTCTACCAAAAGAGGACGATGGCGTCTGCCCTATACTTGGAGAACTTTCTAGAAAGTAAGCCTGGGTCGCTCCTTTCGTTTGTCGTTTTACCGTCGCCATTTTTACTGGTGTTGTTTCTGTTCGCTCCAGATATTGAGAATCTCCCTACCGAGCTGCAGAGGAACTTCACTCTCATGCGTTCCCTGGACCAGCGAGCTCAGGGTACGAGTCAGGACGTACAATGTACACTACCGTGCGGCTGTGGTGCCTTTTATACGGGGAAACAGTAGTCCAGCGCGACGCATGCAGTGCGTGTGGTGTCGGCTACGTTTTTCACGCTGTTTTGTAGGCGTCCAAAGTTGTTTTTCGAAGTCCATGTTGTGCTGTTGGCATGTGTAGCGCGAGTTTCACGTATCAGCCCGTATAAACGCCTAGAAACTGCTTGTAGGGTGGCCTTGAGGCAATTTGTACGGAATTGGTGTGAAGTGTGTCTGTATTGATTGTAGCAACCCACTTTCTGTACATAATAGGGTGTAGAGAGGGGTGGTGGGAGGGGAAAGAAAGAGAGAATGTTGGTGAAATTGACTTGGTACAGTAAACTGTGTATTCTTGCAGACCTATTGAAGGAAATTGACGTAAACTCTGCAGACTACAAGGCTAAGGTATATAGCTACATTAGGCATTAGGAAACGAACTAATACTGAAACCTTTTGTGCTGATTCACTAGTGCTCTGGTTTGCTCTGTATGAGTGATTCAGCCCAGCCAGCTGAGCTTCCTCAGTTGGCAGAACCCTCTCTAGAACACAGAGTGCTCTGCCTTGCTCTGTATGAGTGATTCAGCCCAGCCAGCTGAGCTGCCTCAGTTGGTAGAGCCCTCTCTAGAACACAGAGTGCTCTGCCTTGCTCTGTATGAGTAATTCGGCCCAGCCAGCTGAGCTGCCTCAGTTGGTAGAGCCCTCTCTAGAACACAGAGTGCTCTGTCTTGCTATGTATGAGTGATTCAGCCCAGCCAGCTGAGCTGCCTCAGTTGGTAGAGCCCTCTCTAGAACACAGAGTGCTCTGCCTTGCTCTGTATGAGTGATTCAGCCCAGCCAGCTGAGCTGCCTCAGTTGGTAGAGCCCTCTCTAGAACACAGAGTGCTCTGCCTTGCTCTGTATGAGTGATTCGGCCCAGCCAGCTGAGCTGCCTCAGTTGGTAGAGCCCTCTCTAGAACACAGAGTGCTCTGTCTTCCTCTGTATGAGTGATTCGGCCCAGCCAGCTGAGCTGCCTCAGTTGGTAGAGCCCTCTCTAGAACACAGAGTGCTCTGCCTTGCTCTGTATGAGTGATTCTGTTATATATAGCTGAGCTGCCTCAGTTGGTAGAGCCCTCTCTAGAACACAGAGTGCTCTGTCTTGCTCTGTATGAGTGATTCTGTTATATATAGGTGAAAGACCTATCAAAGGAGGAGAGAAAAGAAAGACTTACAAAAATTCAGGAGACCTTCCAGAAGGCCAGGGAGTATAGTGATGACAAGGTCCAGATTGCCATGCAGATGTATGAGATGGTGAGTCAGTTTCTAGTTCTCTCTCAATGAAGGCATCCTAAGACATGCCTGGGTGTTAATTTGGTGATCAAATTTGAAATTGGGCAAAGCGTAAATTAAAAACCACCAAATGTTCAATGGAAGAGCTAATGGACTGTTTGTAAACTTGGTAAAAGCTCACAAAGTGTTTGCGTGAGTTTGCCAACTTATCTACCTGTAGTGTGTAGGCAGTGTGTGGGTAGTGTGTGGGTGGGTGTACTCCCTCCTTTGGTTCCACTAACAAAGAATTGTCACTTCCTGACAAGGAGGAAATGAAGTGATGTAATAAGCCCTTGATAAGCCTGTGGTCACTTGTGGTAGAGAGCTGTACATTATTACTTAACAATTTTTACTAATGATATGTGCTCAATGTCATGAAATAGCGCTGTACAAATTCACGATCCAAATCACCCACCAGATTAGAGGGGTTTAACACTTAACCAGCCACAGACACATAAATGTGTCCAGAGCCTTCATAAGTACATAAAAATTTATATGGGGGTTATAATACTAGGCGCTAATACTTTATACATCAATTTCTGCTTATTTAAGCAGACACCCATGGCATCCAAAGGGTTTTCAATATTTTTCACGTTCCACAAACCCACGTGTTCTAAAGGTGGATAAGCATATTCGGAGGTTGGATAGCGACTTGTCCCGGTTCGAGCAGGAGCTAAAGATGAAGGAGCCAGGAATGAGGCGAACCTCCATATCCTCCATCGCTGAAATGGCCCCACCCTCTCTTCATAACAGTGAGTAACCCACTGTTCTAATTATAGGAAATATTTGGAAAATTTGAAATCAGTGGTATTAATTATACATACACCTCTACCACTGCACCACCAGAAGCTGTTCTAGGAAATTTCGAAATTGGTGATGGGGGGTTGACCTGCTGTTCTAATTATAGGAAAATGTGGAAAAGTTGAAAATGTACAGTTGCTATTTGTTGAAACTCATGCTACTATATTATACATAGTGCAAATTTAAAAATGGGTTTCTAAAATTCCGATATTCTGTCGATGAATGTGTACAACAGAGGGCAGGAAACGAAGTACCATAATTGAAACTGCTGGAGGATCGAGAAAGAAAAAGTTGGCATCGACTTCGGAAGAGCCAAGGTGAGAGTGACAGGGTGCATTATGTTTTATAGCTATTGAGTTTTCTGAACTGTCTAGATTTCTACTCTCTCTTCTGACTGATCACACGTGTATTGCTCACAAATGTTAATCCCTTCCTTTCCTTGCTCTCTTCCTTCCCTCCCTCCCTCCCTCCCTCTCTACTTCCCTCCCTCCCTATCACTCTCAGTACATCAGTAAACAGCCCAGTTCATTCTGTCCCATCAGGAGCTGGAGGACCCACCGATGTACTGGACATGCCAGTCGACCCTAATGAACCAACATACTGCCTCTGTCATCAGGTGTGCTTGAAGCCTCTGAGATAGGACGCTTCCATTTCTCCAAAATAGGCGCCTCTCTATATAGGACACTTGGTTCTGCCCCATACTAATACATAGGGACACCTCTCTATAAAGGACACTTGGTTCTGCCCCATACTAATACATAGGGACACCTCTCTATATAGGACACTTGGTTCTGCCCCATGCATTCCGAATAAGAGTTCCCTTCTGAATCTGTCTCTCCAAAGAGTTCCTTATTCATAGGTTTAAAACTGTAGTCTTTCCACTCTCTTCAGGTTATTCCAAAGTTTAATATATAGGAGCCCTAAAAATTACACTACGCATGTTATATTATATATAATCTGATGGCCTGCTAAATATATGAGTGAGACATTATTGTTTACTATTGTTTTGTAGGTGTCATTTGGTGAAATGATAGGATGTGATAATCCTGAAGTAAGTGAGTTTGCAACTATTCTTCCTGCCGTCTCTGTATTGTGCGACCATCACAATAACAACATCTTGCATTTGCAAAGATGGGCAATGCTTGACAATATCGTACTATTGTACGCTTTACACAAGTCTTTTATTCTCAGTGCCCAATTGAATGGTTTCACTTTCAATGTGTCGGTCTCACTTCTAAGCCCAAAGGAAAATGGTAAGAAGAATTCACGTTCGGTTTCTGCTGACTGAGCTCATTGCCATGTTGTTTAGGTACTGCCCCAAGTGTAGTCAAGACAGGGACAAGTCAAAGAAGAAATTTTAATCCAAGACTGTGATTAGCCAATGATTTAGATCACCACCACAAAACGTATACCTGTGATTTCCATTTTCCAGACTCCGACGTGTGTGCGCATGCGCAGTTAAGCTCACGTGATCTCCGATGTCGCGCGCGCGCGCGCGGAACATACAAAAATCACACAGTTGTAAATCTAGATCATATTGTACAAGTTGAGGGCACTGTTCTGACAACGATGCCAGTTCTCCTGCTGTGTTTTGTTCTCTGCATCTCGTCGTTCTCACCTTCGTTTGCGGTACACCTGGATTCCTTCCCCGTACCGGACCCGGGCGAAGAGTTTCGCACACTGACGGCGAGCGACGAACACGTTTTCGCGGCCACGCAACACTATCTCTACCGTCTCTCTACCAACCTGACAGAGCTTCAGCGCAACCTCTTTACGCCGCACATCCGTCTACTGCTGCTGTCTAACGCCAGCGACGTTCTGCTCGTATGCGGAGGGGATTGCAAGTTGGTGGACGCTCGTAACCTCCGGCACCTCTGGCCAGCCGCCCAAGGAGACTTGAGCGCCATTCTAGATCCGGCTACGGACGGACAAGATGACGTTGGCTTTGACGGTATTCTGCGAACCAGTAGCGCTCCGAGTTTCCATGAACTGACATACGCTATGGACAGTTTTTTCGACCTGGGCGCTGGCGGCGCCGTTGCGTCGAGAATCGTCCGCGGATCCATCGTCAGAGGCCCGAAAGGCGACCCCGTTGATATGCCGGACATATTCCTGGTTACGGCCATGCAAACGGAGCAAAATCCGTCCACCGAGAGGCGATTTATTCTCGCTTTCTCCCGCAGCGGATTCTCTTACTTCGTCTTTATCGCAAGTCCGGACGGCGTCTCCGTTCAAGCCAGAATTGCTCGCATTTGCGATTCGGACACTGGTTTCCGGACGAGCGAGGATCTGTCCGGAGGAAACTTCTCTTCTTACATCGAATTGGGGCTCTTCTGCGGCAATAGTAGCGGACAACCAACGTCCGCGGCTTACGTTCCGTACCCCAACACGTTCGGTTACGACGCGCTCGTACTGTCCGTGGGCGTAGAGCGACTCAGCGAGGTCCGGAACCGTCTGTGCGCCTTTCGTATGCCTTTCGTGGATCAGACGATGAAGACGAAGATCGACGAGTGTGCCGAGGGTGTGGGGGTGAAAGGCTTGGAGCGAGACGGGATTACGGAGCCGTGTGTTCAAGTTCAGGTATGCAGTAAAGATAGGTGCAAATTGCAATGCAGTCCATACTTCACTCATAATTATGGGTAAAAGTCTTAGGGGTTTTGCATATTTGTCTTACACATTAGCTTATAGTGTGAGCTAAAATTAAAACTAGAATACATATACAATACTACTTTCATGCAAATATTGCATCATGTTAAGTTCACAAGCGGTTTAATTGCAACAATTTCACAGATTACTTCTGCATTATAACGAGCAGAGAATGATTTATAACATTCAGGGTGATGGACTGTGCAGCATATCGCCATTAGAGGTGGGAACGAGTTACTGCACCCATCATTTCCTACTGGTCTCTGGGCTGGAGAGAGAAGCAGACAGCTTCTTTAGTCAACTGGCGCTCACGACGGTCGACGGATACACATTTCTTTTCGTCGGGAACGGAGATGGAGAAATTCACCAGGTAAAGGGTTAAACATCGTATAGCCCTGCATGTGATGCAACATAATGTCAAGTTGCATTGGCATGCATCTTCGAGCAAATCGCTGCTCTAACAAATTATTTCTAGCATAAAGTTTGCATGACTCTATATAATTATGAGCACGATAATTATTACAAGTTAGTATGCTGGAAGCTACGTTTACTGGGCTACAATATTCTTTCTCCAAATTGTGAGCAGTTTGCAATTGTGGAACAAGATGCCGTTGCTGTGAGAACATTTCCAGCCGATGAGACTAGTGATGAGGGCATACTTGATCTCTTCACCTCCAGTGACGGTCTACACGTTTTCTTCAGCACAGAGCTCGCGGTATGTCCCAGTTAATACCCTGTCAAATGTGTACAGTGAAACGTCTGAAAAAGAGACACTTTGGGGTCATTGAGAAAGTGCACTTTATTAAAGGGTTCCTTCATTCAGAGGTATGTGATATTAGTAGCTATGGGGCAGAATCAATACTCCCTTAGAGAGGTGTCCCTATGTTTTAGTATGGGGCAGAATCAATAGTCCTTCAGAGAGGTGTCCCTATGTATATATTAGTATGGGGCAGAACCAATAGTCCTTTAGAGGAGGTGTCCTTTATTAGGAGTCCTTTTTTGGAAGTTCCATTGAATCTCACGCAGAACCCTAATGTGCCCAGTCCTCATAATGGGAATGCTTGTTGTTTCTCAGCAATGTGACTGTTCACACGTTGACCCTGATGACTGTTCACACCTTCACCCTGGTGACTGTTAATTACGTGTGGTCAAAAACACTGTTCTCAAAGACACCAGAAGCCTTGCCTTGTTGCTAATGTACATAGCTCATTATGTCAGGCCATAACAGTTGTCATTATTTGGAGATGTTTTGCCCTTACTGAGCCATCACGACATCATGTGATTGTACTAATCGTGGCTTCTTGGACAAGCTCACGTTGTCTACCATGCTTTTGCCACTGACAACTCGCTATGTCATAATGCCACGAAAATTCTAAAACAGAGCCAATCGTACTGTCTTTATGTTCTATATATCCCTGCCTCTACATCATGTTCGGTCTCCACATCAGGTATACAGATATTATATGGACGTATGTGAGAGTTACAAAACATGCGAGGAATGTTCTAGAGCTGGTGACCTCTTCTGTGGCTGGTGCACTCTGGAACGCAAGTAAGTGGCCATACTGGTAACGTAATCATGTAGTGGTGAATTGGGTAACCAGGGGGCTGGCTCAGAGTATTTGTACTTATAGCTAGCATGGAGGGAAGGACAGGACTATAGCTGGAGAGTGCAGTGAATTAATAGGGTGGCCTAAATTGTTCGTACTTTTAGCTAGCAAGCAAGAAGAATGACAGGCCAACCAACCATCCTGAACACCTTAGCTGGAGAGTGCAGTCAATTAATAGGGTGGCCTAAATTGTTCGTACTTTTAGCTAGCAAGCAAGAAGAAAGACAGGCTAACCAACCATCCTGAATGCCTTGACTATAGCTGGAGAGTGCAGTGAATTAATAGGGTGGCCTAAATTGTTCGTACCTTTAGTTAGCAAGCAAGAAGAAAGACAGGCCAACCAACCATCCTGAATGCCTTGACTATAGCTGGAGAATGCAGTGAATTAATAGGGTGGCCTAAATTGTTCGTACTTTTAGCTATATAGCAAGCAAGAAGGACAGGCCAACCAACCATCCTGAATGTCTTGACTATAGCTGGAGAGTACAGCAAAAAACCATCTTGAAGTACTACACTCTGTACCTTGTCGGCTGGGAATCTTTCGCAATTGTTTTCTTTGCAAATTTGCAACAGTATTAATGAATGCCCCTGGGCTAAAAGAGTTTTAGCTTACACAATTACAGAATTACCTCCCTTACAATTTTCCAGTTGTAAAGGTGTTGTGGTTGACTGTCTGTCTGTGTATACCTTGTGTCTACAGATGTACAAGGAGAGGAGGTTGTGGGCCATTCTGGGTTGATTCTGAAGGGTGCGTCGAGATTACCAGCACAGAACCCGCCATCATTCATACTGAAGATCTAGAGGTACGTGACCTTGCAAACATCACTCTTGTACCATTAAAGACTCGGGGCCTGGCAGGTAGCTCTTGAATACCGTCTCATATGACACAGATTTCTCCCTCCATATCATGCAATTCAGGCACCAATGGGGCAGAAGAAAGTGTAGATATTAGTGAGGTGTCCTTATTTCAGGGGTTGAATTGCTTTCTATAAAGACACTCCCGAAAATGAGGAAACATCTTTAATAAGGACACCTTTTCTTTCCCCAAGAGTTGTTTCTTACATCCCCAGTTCATTCTTTTCTGCATTAATAAAACTAATAATGAGTGTTAGGATTAGAGGGGTACTGCGTAACCATCCAATTGTGCAATTATTCCCTGCAGGCAGAGAGTGTGGAGGTGATAACACTCACCACAGTCAATCTCCCGGCACTGTTGACGCAGATCCAGTGCCTCTACAGACCGACACAGCTGACCGACTCAACTCACAGTCTGAATGATGATGTAATACTGCAACTGAGGGCCAATGGAAGTCACGTTGGGGCAAACGACGTGAATTGTCTCCTTCCCAGTGACGTTAGAGATATTCTTCTCGAGACGAGTAAGTTAGAGATTCTGGCTACTACATATTTCAGCCGCTATATTTACTATTATGAGCTAGTGAAGAACTCCCTGTGAAATGAGGACACCTCTTTTAATGAAGACACCATTTCTTCCCCAACAACAGTTACTTCCATGTGACGACCTTTGAAATAAGTACACCTCACTAATATGGGCACTTTCTTCTGTCCCACTGGTGTCCAGATTAGTATGTCTACCTTTATAGTTTGCTGCAAATGAAAATCGTTATGATTATTTGGTATATAATATGTACACCTATTCTATCCCAGTTGCCGGTTCTCAGTCTTCCATTCTGTCATTCCGGATCGGACTTGAGTCAGAGAATGGGGTGGAGTTTGTGACGGCTCCTCGGGACACCCGTGTCGTCAACTGCTCCAACTTTCAATCGTGAGACAATCGCTAGCCTTGGAACCCAAGCCTTCCCCATTTGATTTGGATTTCACGCATAATAAAGTGCTGCGGGGTTGCATCACGTTAAGTGTCAAAATGCTCTGAAAACCATGCCACTATTTCTACATATTTCATCACGTGAGTGTCACGTGAGTGTCACGCGAGTGTCAGCTGACATCATGTGACTGTTATCAGGTTCATCAGCAGAGATTGGGGATCATTTTGATATGCTATGTGTGTCCATTACAAGATGAACGACTTAGAAAATCATCACCCAAATATCAGACCTTTTGCATGTCTGTTTGCATGGAGCACTATTGATCTCAAAATTTTATTTGACAGATGTGGCAGTTGTATGGCAGTGGGAGGGCACTGTAGATGGTGCCCTTTGACCTTCTCTTGTCACCTTTTGACCGACAGCACTGTTTGCACTGAAGGAAAGGCACGTACAATTGTGTATTATGCAGTTGCACTTTTAACCTTTAGTGGACTTTCACATGTGCAGGTAGGAAGAGCGAGCGATTGTCCCGCGCTCCTTCCCCCCATCACACCGACCACACCCAACTACAGTCTCCACGTGAACCTGCCCGCGAGGCTCCGCCCACAAGTCTTGGTCCGAGCCCGGAAACTGGGACCGCTCTTGTCGCTATTCCACGTCGACCTCTTTGAGTGTGTCGTGTGTCTGGGACAGTGTGCTACAGAGAACGACGTCGTTTTTAGACTCTTGGCTAGAGCAGTGGCAACCAATGAGGGCAACACTTTGATCGACTGTCTCGGGGAAACGGTATGTTGACTTGATGACTGTTTCTTGTACAATGGAGCCCCTCTAATCCAGACACCAATATGACAGAAGGTGTTAGTGAGGTGTCCTTATTTCAGGGATTGAATTGCATGCAAGAACTGTTCTTGGGGGAATAAAAGGTGTCCATATAGTGAAGTGTCCTTATTTCATGGTTTAGGTGTCTTCTGTCCTCATGGTGCGGTGTACTTCATTGCTTTGCCTTGCCTTTCTACGTACCTCATTGTTTGTGGAAAGAGGTGTCCTCCATTTCAGGGGTGTCCTTAGAACGAGATTCCACTGTATATATACCACGTAGAGATTAATGAAATAACGTCTTTAAATGTCTGTCTATAGTTCTACGACCTTGGAGAAGCGCCGTACCTGAATGCCATGATAAAGATCGTCTACACGCCTCTCAACACAGCTCTTGACTCCGTGATGGAGAGACCGACCAGTAAGATTACCACTTTCTTCCCCCTACTACGTACCTCCCTTTCTTCTCTCTTCTGTCTTCACTTGGTGGGTCTAATTTCCATTTCGCTGTGTTCCTTCCTGGTCAGTGGCGGATCTAGGATTTTGAAAGGGAGGGGGAGTTCCGCTGTCCAGAACGTTTTCGACTGCGCTCTTGCACGCACACGAGGCCGACGACGCATGCACGCAAAACGACAAAAAGGGGGGTTCCGCGGAACCCCCCTGGAACCGCCACGGCTGGCTATATTTTATTCCTCACCGACCGGCAGTTTTTTGGGAGATATTGTTCTCACATGCATGGCTATGCCGTGTAGCATATAATCTGAGAGTAGCACAAAACGAGTTATGCCAGGGAGGCTACATGTCTTACGTATTAGCTACCGCAATAGAATTGAGTATAAAGCGAGCAAATGGCATTATCTCCTTTTTCCTCTTTTACTTTTGTGTCTCTTCCCCCACTCCCTCTCTCCCTTCCCCCCGCTCCCTCTCTCCCTTCCCTCTCAGTCGTTTTGTACACGTGCAGCTCAGTCGGACAGTTCTGCACAGAATGTCTCTCTCTCCCTTCAACACTCAACTGTAACTACTGCATCACCCCAGGCGACGCTCTGTTACCTAGCAACTATCAGTGCCGACTGTCGTCGACGTGCGGCGCAACTGACAACCTGGTAGCCGTGACAACACCGGCGGAGTGTTCCGTAATAGAACCTCCTGTGATTGATTCAGTACGTGTGTGACTATCATAATAGTAATAGTAGTGGTGAACCTTTCTAGAATCCCTCACAAAGTGTGGACAATATTTTTGCACAAAACCTTGAAAATTTTTCCCTCAAAAATTTCTTATAATCATTATACGTACATGTGCTGCAGTGTAATGAGAACTAACAAGATTATTGCCGATGTGTTGTTATGTAATCCATTCTCACTGTGTTGTTTAACTCCATTCCTACCGCTTGGTTAAATTTAACCCCATTCCCACGCTCTGTTGTCAGCTATGTAAGTTTAACCCCATTCCCACTAGATAACTCCGTCGGCTGGTCCAGTGGAAGGTGGTACAAGTATCGAGATCAAGGGACGTAATTTGGGCGTTGAGAGAAGCCATATTGTCGACGTCGTAATCGGAAATAACACCATCTGTGATGTAATTGATTACCTGCCTGGAAGGAGGTATATACCATATAATATTAAAGCAAACGTGGCAGTAATAGTTATAAAGGTAGAATTATGTCACCAAAAATGGAAACCTACCAGACATTCTTTCATTGTGCTCTATTGTTTTAGCTCTGACAGTAATATTATATTTAATACTGGCGAAAAAGGAAAACTTAGGTTCACAATTTAGAACACTTGTCTATAAAGATGGCAGTTATTTTTCATTCCGATATTGAATATTCACCCTTGGCATACATGTATTATTACCTTCTATGGCTGCTGTGTTAGTTCTCCATTCGATGCTGCATGTTGTTAGCTATCCTTCTTGTGGCCGCAGGATAGTGTGCCTGTCTCGGAGAGGAAAACAAGAAATGGCTAACAACGTCATGGTTACCCTGTCCTACCAGAGTAAACGCGTCGTATCCAACACCAACTTTTCCTTTACGGTTGGTTCTTCACACACTTTGAGTTTTACATTTTTTTAAACGTACTTCTGTCAGTTCATTGGGGTTTGGTAAAATTTGTGTTCATTTTCTCTCTCGCCTTATTTTCACTCCCCTCCTCCCCATGATATCTCCATAGCAACCACGACTAGGTGCGCCCTCGGTGATTCCAAATATGGGTCCGGGAGCAGGAGGTACTCCTCTGATTATCAACGGTTCATTTCTGGACATCGGGACAACCCGGAGTGTGCAAATTGGTGACAGCTCCACATGTGATATTGTCAGCATCAGGTATTATAGGGGAAATGGCAAAAGATTAATAATCTTCCATAATTATCACAAAAACAGAGCAATTAAGAAGATAAAGTCATAATTTCAGTACATACCTAGTTTATCACAACAATTGGTTGCGATGATAGAGGTGTTTCCAGAGGCCTTTTCCATTGCATCTTTTGTTCAGAGTGTCTTGATTGGTGAAGTTCTGTTGTATACTTGAACTGCAGTTCCCACGAGATTGTGTGCGTCACTCGCCCCGAGCCAGACCTTGACCTCATCTCCTCGCCGCTGTTCCTGATGACAGTCTCCATCGATGGCTGGTCGAGAACAACCATCACCTACCAGTACGCCAGAGATCCCAAGGTCGACTCAGTGTCCCCGCTCTCCTCCATTGCCTCGTGAGCTTCTCTCTCTAGATCGTGATCTCTTCTTTCTCTCTTCCTCCTCCTTCTCTCCTCCATTGCCTCGTGAGCTTCTCTCTCTAGATCGTGATCTCTTCTTTCTCTCTTCCTCCTCCTTCTCTCCTCCATTGCCTCGTGAGCTTCTCTCTCTAGATCGTGATCTCTTCTTTCTCTCTTCCTCCTCCTTCTCTCCTCCATTGCCTCGTGAGGTTCTCTCTCTATATCCCGATCTCTTCTTTCTCTCTTCCACTCCTTCTCTCCTCCATTGCCTCGTGAGCTTCTTTCTCTAGATCGTGATCTCTTCTTTCTCTCTTCCTCCTCCTTCTCTCCTCCATTGCCTCGTGAGGTTCTCTCTCTAGATCCCGATCTCTTCTTTCTCTCTTCCTCCTCCTTCTCTCCTCCATTGCCTCGTGAGCTTCTTTCTCTAGATCGTGATCTCTTCTTTCTCTCTTCCTCCTCCTTCTCTCCTCCATTGCCTCGTGAGGTTTCTCTCTCTAGATCCCGATCTCTTCTTTCTCTCTTCCTCCTCCTTCTCTCCTCCATTGCCTCGTGAGCTTCTTTCTCTAGATCGTGATCTCTTCTTTCTCTCTTCCTCCTCCTTCTCTCCTCCGTTGCCTCATGAGCTTCTCTCTCTAGATCGTGATCTCTTCTTTCTCTCTTCCTCCTCCTTCTCTCCTCCATTGCCTCGTGAGCTTCTCTCTCTAGATCCCGATCTATTCTTTCTCTCTTCCTCCTCCTTCTCTCTTCCTCCACCTTCTCTCTTCCTCCTCCTTCTCTCTTCCTCCTCCTTCTCTCTTCCTCCTCCTTCTCTCTTCCTCCTACGTACTTCTCTAACCCATTGCCTTTCTCTTTCTTCCTCTCCTCTCCTCTATACTTGTTCATCATGCTACTGTACAAGTGACTCGGTTTAAAAGATGCGCTTTTGTGCGCCTTTGTCTACAGTAGGAGACCAACAATCTACGTTTCCAATTTCGTTCAGTTACGTTTCGTTGAGAAAAGCCGTACATTTATTTTAATAACTCCCTCTCTCTCATTCCACCTTCTCTCTCTCTCTTTCTCTCCTACTATCCAATTCCAGCGGGGGAACAACTTACATCATTGAGGGAAAAGAACTAAGCATTGCCCGAATAAGGCACCTCGTGTTCTACCTTATACCTGTCACTCAAGAGACACACCTAACATGGCTGACAACCAAAATGATGGCCCCCCAACAAAAAGCCCCCCTGAGGGCCCTCCTGACAATTCCGAGGGACCCAAATTTAGCGTTCCAAGCCCCCTGCTTATTACCGACCCGTTTACAATGTGTGCTGAAACTTGGGACTATAAGTCTGAGGTTAGTGAAATAATGTAATGACGTCGTCGAAATTACTGTATGACATCATCAGAAATAACACTATACAGCTACTTACTAATCGATTTTTATTGTGCTTTTAATACTTGTGTAAACTGAAAATGAAAGCTGTTGTTCATACATGAATCGTTATGGGCACTAGCATCATAGGTGTATGGGGCTCTGATAGGGAGTTTTGTTCATCATCTTCATTACATGCATGAGGCTTCCTCAAAAATTGGAAATGAAACTTACTATCCATATATTGTGTACAGCCTTGCTCAAAGACTTGAAAATGAAAATTGTTCTTGTTTACAGGCTTGCTTGGGGAGGAGAAGCGAGATGCTGGATTGTCTGGCCCCTCCCCTGTCGCCGGGGCGATACCACATCGGGTTGCTAATGGATGCAGCGTGCCACCTCCTGGATCTCAAAATGGCCGTCACTGTCTATCAGGATCCCGTGTTTATTCCCTTCAACGAACCTCAGGTTTTCTCAGAGACGGAATTCTTGAAGAAAGACGTTGTAATAAACATAAAGGTATGTATATATACGTACACGTGAAATTATGACTTTATCTTCTTATAATTGCTCGGTTTTTCAATCCACATTATACAAAATTTGTATAATCGTTTAGCAACATACAGATTGCGTTTTGATTGAAGGAGCTATATACACTGGAAATGAAACTTACTAGCCATACATTGTGTACAGCCTTGCTCATAAACTTGAAAATGAAAACTAATAAAAAAACCTAATTGCATTCTTCACTGTGCCCTATTGTTTATAGTTAGCCCTTTATGTACTAATACATTAACACATTCTTGCACATTATGCCATACCTCTTTTTACCTGTTTTTTTCTCCACTCTATAATAATGAAGGGCCAAAGGCTGAATTTTGCGTCACATGACCTTGATCTTGAACTGGAGCCGTGTGGCAGTGAGGAACGCTGTCTGTGCGCGGTCCTGCCTTTCAACACTACCAACACCGACGATACTCAGGTTTTATATTCAATTTACATATAGCAAACTGAACTATCATGCTTTATACGTATCATGCGCTCTATAGTAGTGTATACTCTCACACATGTACATCTCATTCACCTGTACATCTATTGTTCATGTTGTATCTAGGCATGCGCACACAATGATCGTAAGTTGAAAGATGAGAGTCACGTCACATTAGCAATTTATACTGTGCATTATGGTTGGCAAATAGCTCGTTTTTTGTGTTTCGGAATGTGCAGGGCAGCATTTAAACGTAAAGTTAGTGCAATTAAGACAAACTCTGACCATCTTTGTGCTCTCTCTCTCTCTCTCTCTCTCTCTCTCTCTCCCCTCTCTCTCTCTCTCTCTCTCTCTCCCCCTCTCTTGGTATATAGTATCTTCAGTGTGCACTGGCAGCATCGAATCTTCAGGTTCTGCCACGTGATCAACCAATCACCATGACTGTAAGCATCCTCATGGTCCTTTGTGTAATCTTTTACATAAACGTTCGATTTAAAATGGTCACATTTGCTAATACATTTCAAAGAGAATGCTCTAACGTCTAATGGCAGAAATCTTTGACTAGGAAATGTCATAATCTTACGTATATTATACCTTTGACTAGTTTAGTAAGTATATAAACATAGCGACGTAGAACTTGCTGCTCAAACCGAAACCAAAGAAATCGATCGCTACGTATGTACGTATGTTGAAACTTACGCTATTACATAGTTTAATAACACCTAACGTTTTATTATCCTATGCTGCAACAAGCTATATACTTTAAATTTTGTGTTTACATACCGTAAAACTGGAAAAGAGTTGAAGACTAAAATTGTGCCATTTTGTTAAAGTTGCACATCTCTTCCTTGCAGGCAAAGTTGGGCAATTTCCGAGGGGAAATTGGTGAGATAATGATAGTGAGTACATCTGAAATAAGTCAACCACAGAGTCAGCGCGACGTCTACGTTGCCACGGGCATCACCGCTTTCATGGTCGTGTTGCTAGCGGCAACGGTGGTTGCCGGGGCGATAGTCACCTATCGATGGAGGGAGAGCAAAAGAATGAAAGAAATGAGGTAAATGAGTTTTACGTGTCTCTCTATGCATGCAAACTTTTATTCTCACATTTTTTAGGATTCACAAAGAAATGGAAATGAAAGGTACCCTCATAATTTTTGGATAAATTTTTCAGTGTAGAAATTTTTGCCAGATCATCATCTGGAAAAGTTAGTGACAGAATTTGCTAAATCTCTGCCTCCGAAACTCTTCATTCACGCAAAGCAGTTGAGGATTGTCGAAAGTGTAGGACAAGGTAAAGTGTATACCAGTGGAACCCCTCTAATCCAGACACCAGTGGGACAGAAGAAAGTGTCCATATTAGTGAGGTGTCCTTATTTCGGGGGTTGAATTGCATGCAAGAACTGTTCTTGGGGAAAGAAATGGTGTCCTTATTAGAGAGGTGTCCTCATTTCAGGGGTGTCCTTAGAGAGGTGTCCTCATTTCAGGGTGTCCTTAGAGAGGTGTCCTCATTTCAGGGGTGTCCTTAGAGAGGTGTCCTCATTTCAGGGGTGTCCTTAGAGAGGTGTCCTCATTTCAGTGTCCTTAGAGAGAGGTTCCACTGTATTGCTGTCAGTCCCTATCTAAACCCATCCATGGGGAATCTACCATTCTGCAGGTGAATACGGAATAGTCTACAAAGCTCATCTGATAAGAGGTGGTCTTCCTAGACTGGTGGCCGTCAAGACAGTAAAAGGTATGAGGTAATCTTTTCGCTGGAAAATCACCAAATAGATGGCACTTACGTATGTGAATCTTAATGTTTCTTGCTCATACATAAGCTTCAGTTTACAGCTACAGGAATAAGCTAGGGAAGGCCAAAACTTGTTTTATGCTCTATGGCTTTTTTTACAAAACTCTCTGAACTTTTGAAAATAAAAACTGGTGTCAATTCTTTTCTTCCCAGGATTCATCAATGTTACATGCATCCAGAAGATGATGGAGGAGATTGTCATAATGCAGCAGTTCAACCACCCCAACGTCCTCCGTCTCCTTGGTGTCGTCGTGGTGGGCTTCTCCGGTCCGTCCATCGTCATGCCGTTCATGGCCAACGGGAACCTCAGCTCATATCTCAGGAAGAATCAGGAGACGGTCATGCTGCCTGCACTGGCAGACTCTGCGAGTGTACGTTCTGGAACCTAGAACCCGTGTACGGCAGAATGGGAACCTTAGAACCAGTGTACGGCAGAATGGGAACCTAGAACCCGTGTATGGCAGAATGGGAACCTTAGAACCAGTGTACGGCAGAATGGGAACCTAGAACCCGTGTACGGCAGAATGGGAACCTTAGAACCAGTGTACGGCAGAATGGGAACCTAGAACCCGTGTACGGCAGAATGGGAACCTAGAACCCGTGTACGGCAGAATGGGAACCTTAGAACCAGTGTATGGCATAGAACTTGTGTAGAGAAGAATGGGAACCTGTAGAATGACAGAGTCAGAACCAGGAACACGTTTTTAGCAGAAAAGAAACCTAAAATATGTGATCAGTGGTGGAAGAGAAACTCACTTCTATCCTTATGCAGAATGTGGGTATGGCGGTATCATGGGGGTAACATATAGTAGATCTGAAATACAGGAATGAGACTTGTGTTGCCAACTCCAGGTGGTGTCGGCTCGGAAACTGTTGCTAGACGTCTGTCTCCAGATCGCCCAGGGAATGCAGTATCTCAGCGACAGGAATTTCATTCACAGAGACCTGGCTGCCAGAAACTGCATGTGAGTCAGTATTACCACGGTGAACATTGTGTCATTAATGGCATTCTTGAGAGCTATTCAGGTAGTCGTTCTATGTATATACCTAATCTTCGCCCTTCCCACCTTCCCTCTGCTAATATACTGTATATCTGTTGTCTTTTTCCTCTCATCCCTTCCTTATTTTATAAAGAGCCCTTCTTCGTTGTTCTCCGTTTCTTCCACACACCTCTTTCCATTCTCCCCCAGGATTGATGGAGATGGGATTATAAAAGTGGCTGATTTTGGTCTCGCAGTTGAAGAAGTCAACTCCAAGGGATACTTCAGACAAGACAAATCCGACTGCGTCAGACTTCCGTTCAAATGGATGGCACTCGAGAGCTTACAAGAGGGAGTTTTTACTACCAAGACAGATGTCGTACGTTTTTGATACGTCATATATACTTGAGTATGGGGCAGAACCAAGTGTCCTTTATAGAGAGGTGTCCTTATGTATTAGTATGGGGCAGAACCAGGTGCCCTTTATAGAGAGGTGTCCCTATGTATTAGTATGGGACAGAACCAAGTGTCCTTTATAGAGAGGTGTCCCTATGTATTAGTATGGGGCAGAACCAAGTGTCCTTTATAGAGAAGTGTCACTAATGTATTAGTATGGGGCAGAACCAAGTGTCCTTTATAGAGAGGTGTCCTACATCTGGAGCGTCCTTTTTCGGAGGTTTCACTGTATCTTTTTTCTCTTTCAAAAAGTGGTCATTTGGAGTAACGATGTGGGAAGTATTCTGTGGCGGTAGGGGTCCTTACCCCGGAGTGGAAGCACATACCCTCCCAAATCTACTCCAACATGGACATCGCCTGGAGATGCCTAACAACGCAGCTTGCTCCGAACAAATGTGAGTGGAAGCGTGGAAGCGCTGGCACAGCATTGACGAATAAGGGTGTGGGAGAAATGACAGAGTTACCAAATACCATGACTAATTGAG